>JANJGK010004313.1:35000-64651 GCA_039081455.1 Macrobrachium rosenbergii
TCAGGCTGTTACAGCAATATCCAGTTATTTATCCAGTTATTTGTAACAGTTAAGTTTCTTTCCTTACCCCTTCAGTATGAGAGAGAGGGAGAGAGAGAACGTTTTTTTACAAGAATTCCCATTCCTTACCCCTTCCGTGTGTATTGTGCGGTTTCGTGAGAGAGAAAGAGAGAGAGGGGGGGGAGAGAGATACCAGAATTTTCATGGGTTTACTGAAACCCAAGTAATGTCTATTATTGTTCAGTCAGCGGATTCCGGGTGTCCGCATGATGAAATCATTTCTACGTCGAAACTTTGAAATGATTTCGTCATTTCTAAGTTTCGACTAGAATTCAAAGCTTGTAACTTCACACACAAACAGTTTTTAATGGTTATTCTATTTATCTCGTTCTTGTTGATGTCCGAAAATGTAATACATTAACTGACAAGAGATTTGAGGTAGGATGTGAAACTTCCTGTACGTAGATAACGTAAATATAAGCTACTTTTCTACTCATCGCCCAACTTCAGAGTTCCGTAGGCTTCGTGTCTCTGTGTTCCCAGGCGCGTGACCATTTTCTTTGTTTCAGAATCAAATTTTTATTTTTGAGCCGATTAAAAGCTGTCTAGCTCTTTGTCATTGATTCGTCAGTATCGTTTCTTTGTATGTAAGCGTCTTTGATTTATATATTCGTGATTATAAAAGTGGTTTTAATTTTTTTTCATTTTACCGAATTTTATGCTGATTATGCAGCACTTAGTAGTGTGAGTTCATGTTAATTATTATATATGCAATAAAGGATATGATTAATTGCCTTGTGTGTGTGTGTGCTGGAGAGAGAGAGAGAGAGAGAGAGAGAGAGAGAGAGAGAGAGAGAGAGAGAGAGAGAGAGTAAATCAGATATTATTTTTTATGTCAGTGCCAAGCAGAAAGACTCCCTTGTTATTAAGCCTTCATAAAGCTTTAATTTGAAAACGAACAGCGTGGCTGATAATCGCATACCATGACGTTTCACTTTACTTTCTTTGGTTCAAGTCACGTGGATGTTCACAAACTACTTTTTCTTGATTAGCCGAGATGTTCGGAACTGATTAAAACAAAACAAAAATATGATAGCAGAGTCTGTTCTTTTAGTTGTGCAATGAATTCATAGTTTTATTGTTACACGTTTTACATGATAACCAGTAACGCCCCCTCTTAATCAACAGGTGTTCATACGTAAAATTATATCGATCAATATTTTATTGGGCAAAAACAGTCGCTGGTTATTTTGTCGTTGCATCGATTTTCGTCTGCTGAACTTGAAGCGAAATATTTCGCTGTCCTGTTTATCGATAGGAAATAAAATCTAAAATGAATGGCTAAAAGCGACTAAAAATAACAATGTAGAATTTACACCATCTCGTTCGTTTGCTAACAAAAAGACATTTAAGTAAAAATGTGGAAGGAAACAGCTATGAAGTACGTATCCTGGAAACACAAAGTATGCAAAAGATGTTTGGCGCGGAGGAACGAATTTGGTAAACAAAGTTGATAGCACGCTGCCTTCTCCGCAGATATTTCAAGGTCAATGTCGCGGTTTTTCTAAAGGCACAAATTATTTCCAGGCTGCAACTGTGCTGTAATGTGTATGACTGGTTATCTGCAAAATCTGCTAGTGTTTCTATAACTTATAAACTAACAAAGGCCGTTTTTACAATAATCCGAATTGAAGTAACGGATTAATTCTGAAAGAAGCGGCATTCATAGCGTCTCTTCCAATCAGAGTAGTTCTCGTTAAACGTCACTGTGTGTTGCCCAATGGGTGGAGCGGGAGAATATGACGTCACAGTCTTGGCTTAGTCAGCTGTCTCGCCAAAACAAACCTGTGCTGTCAGTAAGCGTTTGAGCGCCTCTGCGAAAGGACGTGGGTTCCACAAGTCTCTAGTTTTACCGCTGCGGTGCTCTTCACTTTTGAATCTGTTCTTGTCATAGTACACGAAGAAACATAACTAAGATGAACTTTTCTTTTGCGGGATGCGGGTTTTTAGGAATCTACCACGTAGGCGTAGCTGCCTGTTTGAAGAAATACGCCCCTAATCTGTTAGTGAACAAGATTTCGGGGGCATCTGCGGGCGCATTAGCAGCAGTTTGTTTACTATGCGATTCTCCCTTGGGTAAGTACTTACGTGGTTAATCTCATTGTGCAGATTCTCTCTTATTTCCTACACCAAAGTTTTCAGTCTATAAAATTAAACAGAAGTGTGAAATATAGCATATGAGAGGAACGAAACATTATTCAAAGTGGACAAGTTACGCGTTTGAAATGTGTGGATATATGCCGCGTGTATCGCAACAGTGGGCAGTTACATAATGGGGAGTTGTTGACTTGTCCAAATAACGGTTCAGTTACTTAGTTTCATTTTGGCGCTCTGCCTGATGACAACAGGTAGTACGAGATTTTTTTTTTTTTATCTTGCCATTGTTGTTTATATATTGTAATGTAATGATATGTTCATTATTAAATTTGAAGACTACGTTAAACAGCAGTGCGCATGTACCAGTATATTCCATAGCTATTTAGTTATCAACTGGTTGTCGGCCAATTGTTTATTTTATATTTATGGATTTTACTCTTGTTGTAGGCGTGTTCATTGGTCTGTACTATAGTGCAATGTCAGATCCTAGACTGCTACAAAGTGATTCCAGTGTCGCTGACATATTCCATAATTATCAGCGCATTTTTAGAATGTTAGAAAATAGACTAGATGCAGGTTATTTAAAATGCTGCGGTTCAGGAACTAAGAAATTTAGTTTAGGCATATTGTGTTAAATATGCGTGAATTTCGGGGTGCATATTATTAGTTCTTAAGGCTCCAAGATTATTGAGATGTGAAGTGTTGATGACTGTGTGATGTTATCACCGTTCTTTTCCAAGCATTTGGGAAAAATTGCATTATTTAAGCGATCCTTAATTTCGGAGTGCCGGAATTTAATTCATCTGTAGTATTTTTTTATTACTGTATACGTTAATTACCTGAAGGCTTGCGACATCTGATATTCGTGTTTCTTTCATTGCGATGAAAGTTAGGAAGGATTATATCTTGCAGTAGCTTGCTTATTAGATTCCTATATTTATGCTTACACCTGAGAATTAATATTATTTATATATAGCCTAGTGTATGTGTTTATTACAGCTTTCATATTCCTTATTAAAATTACTTTCAACTTACACCACATTTTACAAAGCTTTAGTAGCATACGTACAGTCAGTCAGCCTTTATTCCAAAATTGTCGAATACATGGAGACCTTGATTTATTCTTTTCACATAGCAGATTTGAACATCTCATTGTACGCGAAGTAGAACCGTTGGAAGGAACGCTGCACACATATATTTTTATTATAAATTTGTATTATATATTTTATTATAAATTTATATTATATATATATTATAAATTTATATATATATATATATATATATATATATATATATATTTATTATAAATTTCTATTATATATATTATATATATTGTGTATGCATATATATTGTGTGTGTATGTATGTATGTATGTATATATGTATGTATATGATAATTTGTTAGTTTTAGGCAGTCAAGTTCAAGTTTCGTCACTTAGGGAAAATAGTGATCAGTTATTGAGCCTATTACAGGCTTTGGATTAGATGAAAGCGGGGTAGCCCTGGGGCAAGTACTTATAGTTCCCCACGTGTAATTTATCATAAATGCAAAGTTCGTTTGTCCGATTGATAAAAAGAAGGTGATCTAAACAGTAGTAAAATACCCAGTATGAAGCTTTTATCCCTCGAACTTGAGCCTCTTGATTTGTATGCACTTTGTGTGATCAGTATCCCGCATTATTTTGTATTAAGGTCTTAAAATCAATGTTGTAAGTGTTATAGGAGGAACTAGGCCTTTGTAGCAAATAATAACCTTAACGTTGTAAGTGTTATAGGAGGAACTAGGCCTTTGTAGCAAATAATAACCTTAACAAAAAATAGGGGCAATCATGATACCTCAGAGCTCCTGTGGGTCACAGGGATCACTGAACGAAAGTTTGTTTTCTTCTCAAAACGTGAGACTAAAACGAATCGTGCCATCGTGCAGGCGTCCCCTTTTTTTTGTGTGTGTGTTTTTTTTTTTTAGTTGAACCATTGTATTTGATTTCTTGACAGACGTTGGTGTTGATTTTTTTTTTCAATGTCTGTATGCTCATTGCCTGCAAATTTTTTTTAGACCACTGAAGGAACAAAAGGCTGAATTGGCGTAAGGCCAGGTTTATCCACAGCAAACAAACAAATGCCTGTCGCTGTTGTTTAAAGTTAAACCCTTCGTCTTAAACCTTTGCTCATGTAATGGCCACTTTGCAGCAAGGCGCCTCCAGAGTGATGTAAGAGGAGTACGTAAATGGTTGGCCACCGTTTACTTTTATTCGCTTGTTGGTGAGGAAATGTTTGGTAAACATTGTTCCCTGGCGTTGGATACCCAGTTACAAATCGTGAGGTTCAAGCGGGTGATTTAAAACGCGCTACACTCATTTAGATAATACAGCAGTCAAACCAGTCACTTCCTAGTGCATAAGTCCATGGAGAGTAATTTGATAGCTTGTTAGATAATACCATGTTATTGTTAGTTCCTCGTTGGGCGGGTAGAGTTGTGGGCTGGCACTCGCTAGGCCCGAGTTCGAGTCTCCGGCCGGCTAATGAAGAATTAGAGGAATTTATTTCTGGTGATAGAAATTCATTTCTCGGTATAATGTGGTTCGGATTCCACAACAAGATGTAGGTCCCGTTGCTAGGTAACCAATTGGTTCTTAGCCACGTAAAATAAGTCTAATCCTTCGGGCCAGCCCTAGGAGAGCTGTTAATCAGCTCAGTGGTCTGGTTAAACTAAGATATACTTAACTTATTAGTTCTTCGTTGTATGGGTGGGTAGAGCTCTCGGCTAGCACGCTGTTGGCCCAGCGTTCGACTCTCCTACCGGCCAATGAAGAATTAGAGGAATTTATTTATGGTGATAGAAATTCATTTCGCGTCATAATGTGGTTCGGATTCCACAATAAGCTGTAGGTCCCTTTCCCTAGCAACCAGTTGGTTCTTAGCCAGATAAATCTAATCCTTCGGGCCAGACCTAGGAGAGCTGTTAATCAGCTCAGTGGTCTGGTTAAACTAAGATATACTTTTTTTTTTTCACCGCAAAACTGTAGGAAAAGTAAGAGTCGGTACTAATTTTCATATTTTGGAATTCTCTCAGCGTCAGTATTCCCATTTTTTGTGCGAGGGGAAACTGTTTCATGTGTCTCGGTCTTCGGTCATAGCTTTAATAGAAATTCGACATACAAGCAAAAGGCAGCAGGATCTAAACAAAAATTTGTCAGTGTTGGTCGTTATTTGGTTACCAGTTAATGATAATTTTTTCACGTCTGTTCTATTTGTGTTTGTTTATTCGTGTCACTTGTTGATTACAATTTCTAATTCTGTGTCTTGTTATTTTCGATGGCATCTCAGAGATTTGCAGCTTTGAATAAACCAGAATGCGTAGATTTTACAAGTTACGTTTTATAACATATTCTACATTTTATCTGTAAATGTCTGTGATGGATAAAAATCAAATGAGACTGCCACTGGCTTTAATAAAAGACAAACAAGGCAGTTGCCCGTGTGTAGTTTTGGTCCATCCTTTTGTATTGTAATTTACATTGCAAGAATTGAAGCTAATTTTTTTTCCTTTAATGTCTTACACGTGTAACAGGTTGTTAAAATTAATTTCTATTAAACAGGAAAAGTTTTGTCACAGGTCATTAAAATTAATGCCTATTAAGCAGGAAAAGTTCTGTAACAGGTCGTTAAAATTAATGTCTATTAAACAGGAAAAGTTTTGTCACAGGTCGTTAAAATTAATGCCTATTAAGCAGGAAAAGTTCTGTAACAGGTTGTTAAAATTAATGTCTATTAAACAGGAAAAGTTCTGTGACAAGTCGTTAAAATTAATGTCTATTAAACAGGAAAAGTTCTGTGACAAGTCGTTAAAATTAATGTCTATTAAACAGGAAAAGTTCTGTGACAAGTCGTTAAAATTAATGTCTATTAAACAGGAAAAGTTCTGTGACAAGTCGTTAAAATTAATGTCTATTAAACAGGAAAAGTTCTGTGACAAGTCGTTAAAATTAATGTCTATTAAACAGGAAAAATTCTGTAATAAGTCGTTAAAATCAATCTGTATTAAACAGGAAAAGTTCTGTAACAAGTTAAAATTAATGTCTATTAAACAGGAAAAGTTCTGTGATAAGTCGTTAAAATTAATGTCTATTAAATAGGAAAAGTTTTGTAACAAGTCGTTAAAATTAATATCTATTAAACAGGAAAAGTTCTGTAACATGTTAAAATTAATGTCTGTTAAACAGGAAAAGTTCTGTGATAAGTGGTTAAAATTAATGTCTATTAAACAGGAAAAGTTCTGTAACAGGCTGTTAAAATTAATGTCTATTAAACAGTAAAATTCTGTAACAAGTTAAAATTAATGTCTAGTAAACAGGAAAAGTTCTGTGATAAGTGATTAAAATTAATGTCTATTAAACAGGAAAAGTGCTATAACAGGCTGTTAAAATTAATGTCTATTAAACAGGAAAAGCTCTGTGACAAGTCGTTAAAAATAATGTCTATTAAACAGTAAAATTCTGTAACAAGTTGAAATTAATGTCTATTAAACAGGAAAAGTTCTGTAACAAGTTAAAATTAATTTCCAGTAAACAGGAAAAGTTCAATAAGAAATTAATAGCCATTAATAAAATTAATGTCTATTAAACTGGAAAAGTTCAGTAGCGAGTCGTTGAGGAAACTGCCTTTTCCTTTCATATTCCTCTTGAGATAAGCACTTTGTGAAGTCGTTGAGGAAATTTATCTTTTCCGTTCATATTTCTGCTGTGATACTCATTCTGTGTCGCACGACCAGCATGGGAACCGGTGTAAGCTTATGCTTCTTTTATTGAGAAGAATTACGAGAAGTTTCCTCCCGAGTTGCACAATAACTCCCGAAGCCCGCGTCATATAACCTTCACCCAGACCATTTCGCTCTGAGGTGGCATCAAATACAAACGAGGAAAAGTGTCAGATTGCAGGACTTTGCATTTGACAGCTATTTTTAGCGCCACACGCGAAGGATTTTAGATTTACTTGAATCTTTTTCTTCTTCTTCTTCAACGGAAGGGTAAAGGCAGGACTTTATGTTTAGGTCATATTTGTGGCTTTTAATTTTACATTTTATCATATTTTCTTAGGCGTTCAGGATAATGTTTATCTTTTTTAGATTTATTGTTCTTTAGATAATTTTAGCTATTTAACTATCGTATATCTCATGTAGTTTAGACTTATCTCCCACAAAAACTAGTTTAACCTGTTTTTTTAGTATTGTTCCTAAGGTCAAGAAAACCATAATCATACCTTCTGCATTTGCGTTGTAGTGGCTGTTGTTGTTTATTTTAGTTACTTTTCTTACTTCGAACATTAAAACGGTAATATATAAGGTAAAAAAAAGTCATAATATATTGTCTAGATTCTTCATACTTCAACAGCCATTGCCCTGGGCATCCAGTCAGCAGCAACACTCGCCCTCGTATTCCAAAAATAGAATTAAGTAATATTTTTGCACCGTCTCTCCTCCCACGACCGCCAGGCCAAACTATTCGCCAAGAAACTGCACAGCCGATGCAGAACTTCGCTCTGCAAGGCTTTGACGGGGGAAGGATCACTCCCCTTTAACGCGAAACTTGTGTCAGACAGCGAGCCCTTGAAAACGTCCCACCTCAGCTTCAAATCCTTCGCCTGAGTGTTCAGGAATTAGGAAGGACGGGGGAGAGAGAGGCGTCAAGACTTCGCCGTTGAGGGGTGAGAAAGAGAGAGAGAGAGAGAGAGAGAGAGTGAGAGAGAAAGAGAGAGACCTAGGTATTTGTTTCCCCTGTTTCGATGTGGATAAATAATTCTTGAGGAGCTCGGATGGATGAGAAATGTGTGGTGGTTGCGCCGCAGTTGGTATGCATATGTTCTGGGGGTCTTTTTGCTTCTTCTTCTTCTTATTCGCTTCGTGTCTGATTTTTCACTTGAGGCTTGTGTGGGTGGGGTCGTTGCACTCAGAACCACGCGTTTTATGCTGGGCATTACAGTGGTTATGGTGTGTGTGTGTATGTATATATATATATATATATATATATATATATATATATATATATATATATATATATAATGTATATATGTGTGTGTGTCTCAGTCATTCCTCGCTTGTTCAGCTTTGTTTTTGATAATATAAATTTTTGTAGGATATCAACACAGTCTGCTCTTAGATCCTGTCTAATATTCGTTTTAAAATGCTAGAATGTATTTTAGCATTTTACTCGCAATTAACGGATGAGATGCCTAACAGTCATTGAAGTATGATTTGGTCCTTGTAGCCTGTGGTTTCAAATGCTTATCAATTTTGCACTAGGGTGTAACACATGCTCAAGCCTATTTTTTTTTTTCTTACCCAAAGAGAGATTGCTAAATGTGAGCAGGTGCAGTTTAGAGGAGCATGAGACAGAATAAAGGCGCCACTGTTTCAGAAAGTTCAAAGGAGGGGGATAAAGTTAAGAAGTTCGTTAGCGCTGGGCAAAATGCTTAGTACAGTTAGAAGGGAAAGAACCCTTGGCTATTGTTGTGGTCTGTCACGCCTTTCAGTTAAATAATGAAATATATGCAAGGGAAATACTACCATTTGATTGGATGGAAAATGACGTGTTTTAAACAAGCTAGATGAAATGCTGATTTGAATAGTTGATCAGGTTTAATGTTATTGGTTTTAGAGTTCATATTTTGATGCAGTGTGGCTTGATTTCACTGCAGTCATTCACTTGATTCCTAAGCTTAGCCAAGTATTTAAAATTGGGTGTTGCCCAATGCTTTGCAGAAGCCACCTGTGGAATATTCAAGGAATTTCACCTTGGCAGTCCTTCATCCAGTTGGATGGCTAATCTTTGCAAATGTTAGACCTTCGGAAATGTTGAACAATGGAAGATAATCTTGCCCTCATCAATGTTACAATTTACTAATAATATCTTTAAGCAGTTACAGAATGGCAGTTTTTTCTTATACAAAGGCTCGGACTTTAATATCCTTAGCAGGTTGGCAGTTACAGAATGACAGTTTTTTCTTATACAAAGGCGAGTGTTCCGGGGAAGGAAATGCCATGAAAAAACAGTGTCCTTAACCATGTAGGAAACGCAGGGATTGTTTCTAGAAAGTGGAGTGTAAAAATAGTCCGGGAAAACGGAAGAAGGATGAGAATTCTAAAGTTTGGCAGTAGTGGGAAAGAAATAGTCACCTAATCTGCTTATAATATCTTTTCCCCTTTCTAGTTCGTGACTTCGCACTGTGTTCGGGGGTAAAGTTGTAATTAGTTGATGACACTCAAGTTTTGGTAGAATATTGCGAAGAAACGGAAGTGTGTCAGGAACACCTACGCCAACCGGCCAACTGCGTTCCTGCGAATCAACTATTTTCGTCTCATTTCACTTTCATCTGTGTTGTTTCCCTTTTCATCAATGTTGTTCCCCTTTTCATCACTGTCGTTTCTCTTTTCATCAATGTTGTTCCCCTTTTCATCAGTGTTGTTTCTCTTTTCATCAGTGTTGTTTCCCTTTTCATCACTGTTGTTTCCCATCTCATCAATGTTTCTCTTTTCATCGGTGTTGTTTCCTTTTCATCAATGTTGTTTCCCTTTTCGTCAATGTTGTTTCCCTTTTCGTCAATGTTGTTTCCCTTTTCGTCAGTGTTGTTTCTCTTTTCGTCAATGTTGTTTCTCTTTTCATCAGTGTTGTTTCTCTTTTCATCAATGTTGTTTCCCTTTTCATCAATGTTGCCCTCGGCGACAGCATAAATTACAGCCACAGTGACTAATTTATATGTGTTTTTTCTCCTGCACTTTGAAGCTTGAAATTCAGTGGTTGATTTGAACTTAAGCCACGCGATTATTTTTTTTCCAGTTTTTTATAATGTTCTTGTTTCTTTGTTTAGCTTGACAGTTCATTTTACAGCGTTTTATTCAATAATTTAATCATTTTTGCTCATCAGTCTTAATTTTTTGTTTTTTCATTTAATATTTTATTGTCATCTGACGTTTTTGAGTATTTTTGTTTGAGTAAAAATTCATGATTTGTATTTTCTTTCTGTTAAAAATGTAAGTATGTTTAATGATACAACCTTTGACTTTATATTAATTTTAGTATATACTAATTTTAGTATCAGTGCAAAAACAGTGTAATTGTATTTAATGATACATCCGTTGACTTTATATTAATTTTAGTATATACTAATTTTAGTATCAGTGCAAAAACAGTGTAATTGTATTTAATGATACATCCGTTGACTTTATATTAATTTTAGTATATACTAATTTTAGTTATCAATAAAAAACATTAAAACTTCTCGCCGAATTCACTTTTCCACCATAAAGTAGAATTTCATTCCGTTTTCAAGGACTTCTGTTTTCAGCAAATTCAAAATCCATTTTACATCCCGGGGAAAGACACAACAACACTGTTGATTACCGCGAAAGAGTGGAGGGGGAGCAGCTCCAATTTGTACGGAGTAGAATTTTCTATTTCTGTATACGTGGATTTACTCTCCTCGATTACTTTGGAGGAAGATACGGTGGAAACTAATCCTGACATAAACGGCGAATTCTCTCTCTCTCTCTCTCTCTCTCTCTCTCTCTCTCTCTCTCTCTCTCTCTCTCTCTCTCTCGTAGGGGAGGGTAGTGCCGTCAGTGCCCTCATGCGATGCACTGTAGGCATTACTCAAGGTTCTTTGCAGCGTTCTTTCGGCCCCTTAGCTGCAACCCTTTTCATTCCTTTTACTGTTCCTCCGTCCATATTCTCTTTCTTCCATCTTCCTTTTCACCTTCTCCTGACAGTTGTTTCATAGTGCAACTGCGAGGTTTTCCTCCTGTTTCCACCTTTTAAACTTTTTCACTGTCAATTGTCCATTTATCTCTGAATGACCTCATAGATCCCAGCGTTTGGCCTTTGGCCTAAATCCCTTCTCTCTCTCTCTCTCTCTCTCTCTCTCTCTCTCTCTCTCTCTCTCTCTCTCTCTCTCTCGTCTTTTCGCTGAAATGAAAATTTCCTCCAAATGGGTGGTGCGTTGAGAGGAAAACCAATATTGCAATTACCTGTCACTTCACAAATTTTGCAACACTGCTCGTCAGCTGATCGGCAGGTTGTCTTATTACATTTAAAATTTGTATTCAAGCTATCGACACCGTTTCATTGTTTTCCTAAGATATCTGTTTTCTTTGTTCATCTGTTGAGTATATGAGATTTTTGGAGTTGAAGTTAATTAAAGAGGTTGCCCTTTATTTATTTGTTTTATTTATTTATTTTTTTTTTTTTTTTGCGTCCTTGCCGAAACGGATGTAGCGAGGTTCATGTCATTATGAGGGATTGTACTGCATGTGATCATGAGTTTTGACATCAGGTATTGATGTCGCATGCTTAATTAATTGACTGTCATTACGCGACGTGAAGAAAAAAATTGATGACTGCATCTTCTCCTAAGCTTAATGGCAGTTTAATCGGGGAGCCGTGTTTCATATCAAGGACAGGTAATTTTAATATGAATAATTTTTTTTAGTTGTTGTTGTTGAGAAAAACTTAATATTACATTAACGAATTTTGTATCGTTACAAAATTGTTTTTTTTATGTTGGACAAGAAAGTTAATAATCTACGAGTCGTTATTTAGATTAAATGTTTTTCTCGGCTTGATGTGGAAATGGAGTGTTACAAATGTACGTCTTGAAGCAGTGAGTGTGATCTCACTGGTAATCCATGTATTGAGAATAAATTGGGTGAGTAAGGGATATTCAGTGCTGTAGGAATATTCTTTCACATTGGTAGGCAGAGCTGTGAGAGTTTGTAAGAATGTGCGCGTTGTATAGAGCACGTGCCTATAAATGTGTGTGTGTATATATATATATATATATATATATATATATATATATATATATATATATATATATATATATATATATGTATATATATATATATATAATATCTATGTTTATATTATATATATATATTATATATGTGTGTGTGTTTGTACGTACACTAACTGTTAAGGCTATTAATTAATGAGGTTCTAGACAGCATTCAGAATGGGGCAGATGAAATTTATTTTGTTTCTATGCTTTGAAGACGTTTCATTCTGTTAACACAACAGCATTTCAAATTTTAGTCATCATTATTTGAAAAACCATGAGTCTACACACCACTATTTGATATCGTTACAGAATTCGGAATTCACCAGGGAAAGTTTTAATGAGCATCAGGACTCATAGTAGTGTTGTATAATGTTGTTCTATCGTATGTTTGTCTCCAACAGCGCCTACCTAATCTCATGGAACTAGGCTATGAGCCTAGACCCTTGTAGGGAGCCAGTGCCGTCAGTGCATCTCACGCGGTGCGCTGTAGGCATTACTTAAGGAGTTAAGGTTCTTTGCGGCGTCCCTCAGGCCTCTAGCTGCAACCCCTTTCATTTCCTTATACTGTACCTCCATTCATATTCTCTCTTCCATCTTGCTATCCGCCCTCACCTAAGACTTGTTTCATTGTGCAACTGCGAGGTTTCCCTCCTGTTACACCTTTCAAGCCTCTCTACTCTCAATCTCCCTTTCAACGCTGAATGACCTCGTGGGTCCCAGTGCTTGGCCTTTGGCCTAAATTCTATACTTCATTCCATTCCATGAGCCTAAACGCTGACGTCATCAGAACCCAATGATATTAGTCATCTTAAGCGTGATTTTATGTTCGAGTAACAGATTGATTTATTTAATATTTCAAGTGATGTCACTATCAACGGTCTTCACTACCACGTGTTTCGATAGTAAGGGCAACGTAACGAATTCAATGTCTCATCCAGGATTAATTTCGATATATTTTTCCGTACGAGCGTCTTCAAGGTAATCGCCGTGACCTCTGATTTTCATCTGGTAGCTTTTATTTATTTATTTATATATTTATTTTTACAAATACGCATTGCAGTAATGGTTTTTTATACAGTGTATATATATACGTATATTTATAATGTATATATATACACATATATATAAACATATATGTTTATATATAAGTATATATACTGTGTGTGTTTGTATATATATATATATATATATATATATATATATATATATATATATATATATATATATATATATATATATATATATATATATATATATATATATATATATATATATATATATATATATATATAATGTCCGAGTTAGTAAATGAGATGCTTTCACATACCTAAACTGTCTCTCACCAATCAGTCCTCCTTGCGCTGAGATATGAAAACGTACAATAGAAACCCAACGACAGTATAATAATAATAATAATAATAATAATAATAATAATAATAATAATATACAGTGATTACATCATTTGGATGATAAGAGGACGCGAATTCTAGACTTTCAGCATAGTAACCCTTCATTAAGAAAAAATAACACACCCAAAGAACTAATTATCAACCTAACACTCATAAGGGTGGGTTCAAGTCATCCGTGAGAGAGAGAGAGTGAGAGAGTGAGTCTCGTCTAGTTCAATGACATTTCGAGAAGTTTCCCCAATCTTTAACTCGACATTTTGAACTAACTTTATTTTGGATTCTCATCGTAAATTGATTTATTTCGGCTGCTTTCAAAAGTACTTGTTATATATATATATATATATATATATATATATATATATATATATATATATATATATATATATATATATATATCGTCTATTTATATCTTCCTTCTCAACTAAGCAAACATTCGGTATCAGTACTCAACCTAAACCATCACCCGATTGAATGTAGTAAGTTATCATCAACACCCTTCCTTCGTTTCCCCTTGAACTCTGTCCGAATTCATTATTAGCCAATCTTCCATTTCCCCTCGTCTTTTGTTTTTCACCATTTCCGTGGACCAGCCGAAATTTTAGCGAGAACTTTTTGGCCGGCGAGACTAGTCCTGGTACCTACCTAATTGTTTGGAACGCGAAGTTTTTTTTTTTTTTTTTTTTGTGGGGGCTTTGGAAATCTCTTGTTGCTCTAATGCCCCCATAATCGCTTTTAAGTTTGTGTATTATTTTAACTATCCTTGGAGAAACTGTAAGGGAATCGTTGGCTTCATATAAGTGCTGGATATAGCAATCTCTCTCTCTCTCTCTCTCTCTCTCTCTCTCTCTCTCTCTCTCTCTCTCTCTCTCTCTCTCTCTCTCTCTCACATTATATATATGTATATATACTGTATATATACTTATATGTATATGTGTGTGTATGTGTATATATATATATATATATTATATATATATATATATATATATATATATATATATGTATATATATATATATATGGTATATAAGTTCTTTAATTTTTTCATTCTAAAAATGTTTTAGGTATTTCGTACCATTAGGAATCGCTTCTTCTTGTATTTCAAAAGCCAATGGTTGTCAGTGGCCCCATTCCGTTTGTCATCTGAGAAAAGTCTTTGAAAGCGTTGATTAACGGTATGGAACAGATGAAAGCGTTGATTAACGGTATGGAACGGATGAGAACGTTGATTAACGGTATGGAACAGGTATCGTTAAAGGAGTGATGACGTGGAGCGTAAAATCAAACCGTGTATTTGCGAACGACCAACAAAACCCCGCAGTATTTCCCCTCTCCCAGCAGGTCGAGCCTGGTTAATGACCAGAGACGAGGGAGGACGAAAAGATTTCAATTCTCTTTGCATTGTGTATTGTGAGTTTTGAAAGGCTTGTGTGTGTGTGTGTGTCGTGGAGGGGTTTTTTTTTTTCTGTCGTTTGTTTTTAGCCTTGTGTGTCTTTCCAACTGAATAGGGATTGAAGGATTGATGGTGAAGTTTCTTTTTATAACTGGATTCCTTCAAGGGGTATTTTTAGTTTTCTGTAAAAGAAAACTATTCGCACTTTTTGTGTCCGCCCTCAGATCTTAAAAACTACTGAGGCTAGAGGGCTGAAAATTGGTATGTTGATCATTCACCCTCCCATCATCACACATTCGAAATTGCAGTCCTCTGGCTTCAGTAGTTTTTATTTTTATTATGGTTAAAGTTAGCATAATCGTGCGTCTGGCAACGATGTATGCCAGGCCACCACCGGGCCGTGGTTAAAGTTTCATGGGCCGCGGGTCGTACAGCATTATACCGAGACCACCGGAAGATAGATCTGTTTTCGGTAGCCTTGATTATACGCTGTATAGAAAACTCGATTTCGCCGAAGAAACTTCTGCGCATATTTTACTCGTTTATAACTGGATTCCTTCAAGGAGTACTTTATAGATTCTGCATCTTACTGTTAAGCTCAGGCACCAAGCTTGCTTTATTGCAGCGGGGTGTGGGAAGAGTAAAACTGAAATTGTTAACTACTTTGTGGAATGTGTGGTGGAAAAATTCACAGCCTGAACTCGCAGTTGTTTGCGGTTCTTTCTTGTGTTTTCTGGAGTTGTTACCAGTGTGGGGAAGACCAGATGATTTTTATTCTTCTGGAGAAAGGGATCATGCCTTTTATAGGATTTTCGCTGATTAGGTTCAGAACCAGATTCTTTCACGATATTGTTGAGGTCTAGAATTTTTCGCAGATCAACTGTTTTAGAGATTTGTTCACGAATCAATTCTTGTTCTAGAGTTTTGTTCACGAGTTAGTTCTTGTTGCAGAGTTTTGTTCACGGATCAATTCTTGTTCTAGAGTTTTGTTTACGAATCAATTCTTGTTCTAGAGTTTTGTTTACGAATCATTCTTGTTCTAGAGTTTTGTTTACGAATCAATTCTTGTTCTAGAGTTTTGTTCAAGGATAATTTCCTGTTCCAGAGTTTTTTTCTTCACTGATCATTTCGTGTTCTAGAGTTTTTTTTTCCAGGTTCTGCTCTGAATATTTTTTCCGGATCGGTCCGGGTCTTGAAGTCTTTGCACGAATCAGGTCCAGATCCATAATTTTCTCATTGGCTCGGGTCCGTACCTGGAATTCTTTTTCAGGGACGAGAACCAGGTATAATTTTTCAAGGAGGATGTTCCACGTTCCTAATGTTAAACGTCAGCGTAAATATGCACTCTTCTGAGTGCAACATAATTTGCTTACTGATTAGGCACTATCTCCAACTACTTAGTCCTTAACGCGATTGCTTATCGCTGCCATTAAATTGTTTGTACGTTGATGTGGTGTGAATATTCTTATTGGTTCGTAAGATAATTTCTGTTTATGAGGTCTCATACTCTGTGCAGATCAGATAAGATTGTGCTTTGGGCCTTACAAGTAGGCCTAAAGACGAAAATGAGAATAAATATATTATTCCTGTGCCTTATCATTTATCATGGGCGATGAATGAATTTTAGGGGCTATGGTTGATAACGGTGTATTGACATGAACTCTGATAGAACTTATTTGTGATATCTTGAGGACGCTAAATTTGTAGGCCTCCTTTTATCTTCTAGGTTGATGAATTTATTTGTTTGATTTCAATATTGTGTGTTAATGTATGCGCTCTGAAAGTATCTTTTGCGTTCAAGTGAAGGAATTTTCCGTGAATTATCAGGAAAACAAGCAAACTAAATTGTCAGTATCGTGTGACGTCAAAACAGAATTTGTCCCTGATTTTGGCAGTGACCAGCGAAGGACGCTGAATTTGTAGGCCTACTTTTATCTTATTAAGAAGAAGAAGAAGTGTGATGAATATATTTATTTGATTTCAATATTGTATGTTACTGTATCCGCTCTGAAAGTATCTTCTGCATTCAAGTGAAGGAATTTTCAGTAGATTATCAGGCAAACAAGCAAACTAAATTGTCAGTATCGCGTGACGTCAGAACAGAATTTCTCCCTGATTTTGGCAGTGACCAACGGAGCAGCCTCCAGAAGTGCATGTATCGTACGAGTCAAACGGGAGTCTGTGATTGGCTGACGAGGAGGCGCGCCACTGCTTGCGTCGTTTTGATTGGCCCAGGGAAAAAAACTAAATTTTGCGGGAGCGGCCTAAGCCTTTCTGCTTTTCCCCTCCAGTGCTGTTTTGTCATCTTGTTTGTTGTTTGTGACACGATTTTGTGAGCTTTTACTTTGTATTCATTCAAGTCAGTGATTTATTGTTAATACCTTTATCGCTTGGCCGGACGTTATTCCTGTTTTTACCTTTAATTTAATAAGCTTTGAAATGACGTTAGTGCTACTTTAATAGTAATGTTATATTTTATTTTTTTAGATTGTTTACTGCCGCCAAATTGTTAGTTTTCCTGTATATTTTCATCCTTTTGAATTGCTCATTATGACAGAAATCATGAAATAATGGGGAGCATTTACATTTTGTAAGTTTTGAAATTATATAATTATATATATATATATATATATATATATATATATACTGTATGTATCTATATATATATATATATATATATATATATATATATATATATATATATATATATATATATATATATATATATATATTATATATATATATATGTGTGTGTGTGGTGTGTGTGTGTGTGTGTGTACATATAATGTGTGTGTGTGTGTTTGCGGACATGTGTAAGTTGTGTAATGTTGAATTTAGAATAAATTTAAGTTTTCTTCAGGATTTGTGCTCTCTTTTCTTTCCTAAGTTGCAACTTGTATTTAGATAATTACGTATTTATATCAGTACATATTAATTTTTTCCAACTTTTGGCAGTTTATCTACAGCAATCATTAACTTTTCATGTGTTTTATCAATATATTTATATCTATTATATCCACAGCAATTATTAACTTTTCATGTTTTATCAATATATTTATATCTATTATTAATTATTATTAATTTTACAGCAATTTGTCTGGGTATTTTAATTCACTTTAAATAATTATTCGTAAAATTCTTATAAAGTTGTATCTGATTGCAGTATTAGCTTCGTAATAGCAGAATATAAGATATAAATTAAAGATTTTGAGCATAATCTCAGTTTTTAGGCAATGAAATTTGTATATCAGTCTAATATGTTTCTGCTCAATTGATAAAAATTAAATAAGTACGTAAGTTATTCCCCTAGCTCACATTTCCCGCAACTTATTTTCCATTCTCTTCACCATACTAAGTTCGACTCTTACAAATGACCCAACCAAATAAATCCTCTTAGCAGCTGGACAAGAACGTACTGCTAATTCATGGAACAAGTGATTTATTTATTTATTTATCAGTGCAGAAGCCGACGTTTAGGATTTTATAATCCAGATAATAACAGCGGCCTCCTCTGGGAGACCTCACGGGTTGTGACTCACGAGGTCATAAATGCCTATCGGCTTGTAAACAATAATAGATTTGCCATGCTCGGTCTAGGCCCGAATGTCCTTCACAAGTACGTACTTTAGGTGGTTAATTAATGAACAAGTGTATGCCCCAGAGGGTGGAGAAAGGCCTTGTGGGGATCTGGAGGTCAGTCTTATCTGTTTTTGCGTATCGCGTCTTATCAGGAGGATGACTCAAGCTCGGTTCCTCTTCAGGCCGAAATCTGGCTTTGGTTGTCTCTTACCTTGAAAGTCAAGGCTGTCTGCCTGTGTATGACCTTGCCTCAGAACTTCTATCTCTTCGGCGATGGATGATTATAATTTATTTTTCTCTCTTCGCTGGCTTATGGACTGCACGTGTGAGCTCGGGAATTAAGTCACAGATAAAATCCCTTGGAAAATTTTTATAGGAAAGGATGACATAAATTCGGAGATGAGTTACTGGCACCTTCTGGTGCTCTTTCGTAACAGAACCAGATATTAGTCTCTGACATTAGGACTAAGTGATAAGTCAGCGTTAAGATGTTTCCGCGTTCTCTTTTAAAGTTGTAAATTGTGTTGTCGTAGCGTACACCATCTATCATTTGTCCCAAGCCTGCGAATAAGAGGGCATGGTTTTTAGGGCATAATGAAATGGTATGGTTAGCGTTGTTAAATCTAAGTGTTGCCTTTTCTTTTTAAAAGGGAAATGTGTACATAGTCGATACTTTATGTGGAAAAGTTTAGAAATATTTCAAGCCGAGTTAGGGTATACGAGATTGGCAGTGTCATAGAAAACGGACTAATGCGATTTGGTATTGGGGGGATAGGGGCTAATGTGTGACGGCAGTATTTACCGAGACTCAATGTGTAACCGTGTCTTAAACACAAACACCTTCCAACCCAAAGTGTGGACTCGGGGTCGATTACCGCTTAGGGTAGAAGTTTTAGTGTCGATTTTAACTTGGGTTCTAATAAAAATTGTGAAGGATATGGATATAATATTAGAGTAGACTTTATTCGTGGGTTCTAAGAAAAATTGTGAAGGATATGGATATGATATTAGAGTAGACTTTATTCGTAAAGGTTATGAATTTTTAAATAATATTTTTCTCAGATTTGCTGTGCTTCCTGTTACTGGTTCTCTTGCTGACCCGCTATGCACATAATTATTTTCCTTTGATATAAATGCAGAATTTAGGAAATTATTTCTTATCAAAACCCAGAGTCTAGGAGATTATTTCTTATCAGCTGAAAAGGGTGTGGAATATCAGCAAAGACAAACTTGTCCATTTTAAAGCCTTTGGATTTATAAACGAGGACTTATTCATGCCAGTCCCCAGCGTATACCATAACCGAACGTGTATTAGGCTAAATCGTAAACTGTGTACCAGAGAGAGAGAGAGAGAGAGAGAGAGAGAGAGAGAGAGAGAGAGAGAGAGAGAGAGAGAGAGAGAGAGAATTTCAGTTCACTACTGGTATTTTGTCAGTATTCTGATATTCACAAGTAACGATCAAGCTGTGGATAAATCTCTTGTATCCCAGATTTTTTTTGTGGGTTCTGATTGTGCCATGACTTCGGTTGCCAAGGTATTTCATGATATTTAGGCCACTAATAGGTTACCATAAATCTTGAAAAATAGTTAGGACCAGCTGCTGCCGTAGATTTAGCAGCTCTATTCCGAACTTCCAGTTCGATAGGCAATTCCAAAATACGACGCTGCAGCCACGCGTGTCGTCGAGAGCTCGCCATCACCCGTTTAGGAATCGCGAGGATGTTTTGGTGCTGAATAAGGGAGAATTCTATTTCGGAAGGTCCGCATTGATAATGAAGTCCGTGCACGTCCATTCAGCTCGCGGATTTTAGCGAGACTCCAACGTTTAAAGCCGCTGGACACGTGTTTCTGATTTTGCAAAACTAGTTTTTTTTTTTTTTTTTATTCTCTGGGGGCGACCGGTTCCTCGTGTTATGTAAGTATCGACACCACCCTTTTCTCTCTCTCTCTCTCTCTCTCTCTCTCTCTCTCTCTCTCTCTCTCTCTCTCTCTCTCATTATGTGCGCCTTGATGAGCATAGAGGGTGTGATCTATCGAGCGTTTTCCCCAGTTTTATTAATTTTTATTTTGCCACGATAACTGTTGCTCATTTGTATAAACTTCCGCATTTCAAGAATCGTAGTTTTCTTTGTTAACCTGGAGAGTGAAAGAACGTGTGACTATCGTATTAAATAGATTAGTTTTACACGAATTACTTAACCTTTTTGCCTTTGTATAATTTCATTCCGTTTAGTCTTGATTATTTTGAAGGCACAATTTTTGAAGGCGCACATTCAAGTAGTTAAAGCCATGGTTTTATATTGTGTTAATTAATAATTAGGGTATCTAAGTCCTTGTCGTCTTGGGTTTAATGTCACGTGTCAGCCAGTTTTTAGATGTCACCGAGACTCTAAAGATGTTAGTATTATTAAATTTCATGCTCATCTTTAAGCCTCTGAGCTAAGCAGTAAATTGTGTACCTGAATGTTAGCCGACTGTGTGATCGAAAGTTAAGTATACCTTAGTTTAACCAGACCACTGAGCTGATTAATAGCTCTCCTAGGATTAGACTCATTTTACGTGGCTAAGAACCAATTAGTTACCTAGCAACGGGACCTACAGCTTATTGAAGTTGGTATAAAGAAGGGCATGTGACTAGTAACATTACATCCCAGAATACTTTTTGAAAACTGGAGCCATCTCTTCGAGTGGGTATACTCACACATTCATTTTTTTTTTTTTTGTGTCAGAGTCATTTTGTAATCACGTAACCTATTACCGATGTGCTTGTTTGATACAAGTTGAAGACATGTGGATATGTGATCCCAGGAGAATGTTTGCAATTGTCGTAGTCCAGGAGACCGCTTCCAGATGTCTGATCCAGGACAAATAGAGGAAGATAGATGTCTCCAAAGCAAATGCAGTCAGAGATGCTTGATTTAAAGCCCACGCAAGCAGAGGTCTGATTCAAGGAGAATACTTGCGGATGTGTAATTTATAAAAATGTGAACTGCATGCATGGCCCAAAGGAATACATCTGGATGTTTTTAATGAAATGAAATATATTTCACTAGTAATTCGCTGGTAGAAAAACTTACGACTTTAGTTTGGAAGTAGACGTGTGACTGGCCGTGTTATTAGGCTGCTGGGAGCAGGCGGCAGTAAAGTAGACCACCCGAAATCTTCTGGCCTCATGACATTTTTATTTTTATCTAGCTCCGTATGCCTGTTGCACAAGTTCCGGAGATGGGTTGACAATATCTAACAGAACTGAAAGAGTTTGCTCCTTTTTTTCTAGCATTAAGGTACATCTACTAAAAATAATAATAATAATAATAATAATAATAATAATAATAATAATAATAATAATAATAATAATAATAATTAATAATAATAATATTGTGTAAAATGCATTGAGTATCCATGATTTTTGTTACAGATAGTGTATGAGTTATGTACTCGATGTTTTGCCGTCAGAATCTTTATAAAGAGAGCATAGCAACGTGATGTAGCTCATAAATTAATAGGCGTGATGCAGTGTAAGTGACCTAAATAACGCTGTCATTTTTTTATTACTCAGATACATTATCACGTCATTATTATTATTATCATCATTATTATCATGTACACGTATAGCTTTTTAAGTCAGGAAGTCACGATGTTCTTATTTTTATTGTGGATAACGGGCCAGGATTTCCTCTGCTTTTTTGTGACGATAAAGAAACTAAGACAAAGACACCAGACTTAGCTGGGAAAATTGGTTAAAAAACGTTGATGGGAAAGAAGCCCCCTTTTTCGGTCACGTATTTCTCTTGCCAAATTTTACCCACATTGGCAATCAGCTAGAGGCTTTAATTTGGGGTCGGCTCAAATCGCGGCGAAGTGTATTTCCGATCGGTGGACAATCTATTGTTTCGTTCGGTATCATGGGTTTACATGGTTTGGTAAATTGCAGACACACACACACACACAAACATATATATATATATTTTTGTATGTGTATGAAAGAGAGAGAGAGAGAGAGAGAACGGAGTAATTAATAGCTGACAAGGGAGTTTTTAGCGAAAATATTATGGCAGAATTTCCGTTGGTAATTATATAATACCAGATAGCGCTCTCGTCTGATAATAGAATCATATGCCTGGGGACTCCGCGAGTTCCTCTCTCTCTCTCTCTCTTCCCGAGAGAGAGAGAGAGAGAGAGAGAGAGAGAGAGAGAGAGAGAGAGAGAGAGAGAGAGAGAGAGAGAGGTGGCTGGATAGGAGTGAGGTGAGACCAAGAGAGGGAGCAGAAAGGGAGAGGGAGAGAGGGAGAGGGAATTTTTATCACCATGTTTTAAGGGAGTAGCGTTCGTCCGTGCGATCTGCAAAATGACTAATGTTATGACGAGGGAGTGGCTCTACTAACATCCTCGGTCGTTGAGGGCTGGTTCACTTTGCGTGGTGCGATGCGAAGGATTAAAACGCACCTTTGCGTCCTCCCCATCGAAGAAGAGACAGAGACAGAGACACACGGAGACAGAGAATCTTCATGCACGGCGTCTCTCAAACGAAAGCTTGGGATGTGGAGTGTTTCAACATCCGTTATCGATTGCCAGCCTCCTTCACCTTTGTTCTCAGGGTCCGTATGTGTGTGTGTGTGTCTGTGTTTGAGTTTTGGTGTTCCTCAGATTCCTCCCTTCATCTCCCTCCGTGCCCCTTCGTCTCCCTCCCTCGCTTTAATATCATATTCTCTTCATTTCCTTCCCGCCCAATGTCGTAGAAGTATGGTTGTTGACAAACAAGTCGCCATTTTTATTTTTGTTTTTCTTGCCGTCCTCGACTCTGCGTGTTCGTCCTTTACATCACTTTGTCCGTGTTTTTTTTTTTTTCTAGCTGTGTCAGTATTGATTGGCCAGTCAGTTTGTCTAAATCTGACTCGGTTATCCTCCTCCTCCTCCTCCTCCTCCACCCCCCTACTCCTCCTCCTCCTCCTCCTCCTCCTCCTCCTCTCCCTCCTATCGGTTTTACCCCCTCCCTCGCCCCCTTCCTCTCGGAATGGTCGGTTCTCTCTCTCTCTCTCTCTCTCTCTCTCTCTCTCTCTCTCTCTCTCTCTCTCTCTCTCTCTCTCACCGCCCCCTTCCCTCGATCCCTCCCAACATTCCTTCCTCCCTTAGCCGACCTCCCTCCCTTTATATTTCCCTCCTCCCTCCTTTGCCTCACTAATGTGTCCCTCTCCCTCTTCCTCACTTCCTCTGTGTAGGGCTCCTCACTTCTCACATCCCCCCTCCATATCCCTCCCATTTTTCTCCCTCCCCCTTTTTTCTCTACCTCCATTTATTTTTTTTTTTCATCGTTCCCGCTCCTGCCATCCAGTGATTGGCAGATGTATTCGAAAAGGTATGTGTATGTTTGTGTGTATGAAGAGCATTATTTGTTCGTGCGTGTTTGTTCGTGTGTTCGTTTGTGCGTCCTCATGTCTTTGTGCATGTCGGAGCACGTTGGCACTGACCTCCTGCAACATCCTTCGGTCGTTGCAAAGACGAGGACTCGGCAAATTTCTCTCGGTCCGTCTCTGATTGTATGTTATTGTTGCTTTATGTTATTGTTGCTTTCGTCTGATCAGGATTTGCAAGGTCTGGGGACCTTGATGGTTCGATGCGCAGGACGACGGGTAGGATATGGTAGATCCTTTTTTTTTATCCTATGTGAATGGAATAAGGAACAATGGTGAGGATGAATGGCGATCTTTAACCCTGAAGAAAGCATGATTGCTTTTCAGAAGTACAGATTGAGCTGCCTATGTCAGTTGAATTCGCTGGTCTGTCACGTTATTATTATTATTATTATTATTATTATTATTATTATTATTATTATTATTATTATTATTATTATTATCTGAAGTTGAGTTATTATTATTATTATTATTATTATTATTATTATTATTATTATTATTATTATTATTATTATTATTATTCAAAAAATGAACCCTATTCAGATGAAACAAGCCCACAGGGGCCATTGACCTGAAGTTCAAGCTCCCAAAGAATATGGTGTTCATTAGGCAGAAGTAAGAGGCAATAAAGGGAAATACAGAAATTGGGAATGAGAAGGATAAAGAAAGAAAGTCACAAATAATATAAAATCTAGTTAATAACTTGCACGCATGTAATCCTCAACTGACACACCCAGTTCTCTTCATGTTGAAACCAGTGCTACGCCCAGACATTTCATTGAAACGCCGAGGCAAGAGTTAAATAGTTGAGAGAAGACGCCGACTTCATCACACGTGCATTTCTGTCGCTTTCAGCAGCAGACGAGTCAGGGGCTCGAATGCAGATGCAGTGTGTGCTGCTGCTGCAGGGTACGAATTAAAGGTAGTTGCGATACCAGTGCGAATTGTTCTGCAGTTTAAGGGGAGAATATAAAGGACGTTGCGAATTGAACTTGTTCATTTCAGCGCTCGACGAGATGAAATGTCAGGTGGTTCTCGCCAAGGTCTTGCTGCACACATGCACACATAGATTTTATTGTATTAAATACATACACACATTATGCATACACACATACATATGTATATACATCACGACATTAGTGGCCAATGATATCAGAATAGGCTCATGTCTTGAGGAACACACTATGCATACACACATACATATGTATATATACATATATATTTATTCACTTAAAACGTAGCTTGAGTCATTTCAAGTCAAACTGGCGTCACGACATTAGTGGCCAGTGATATCAGAATAGGCTCTTGTCTTGGGGAACTTTGAGCTGCTAGCCCATACTTTCTGGAAACAAAATAAGAAGAGGGAGGGAAAATAAAAGGGGCCACGTAGATCTCTTCTTGTACACCAAAATGTGCTTTGAGGTGTGATCCTGTTAGTCGATTTTTTTTCAGCAGGATCTGTTGAAATGTAATTATAAAACTTTGCAAAGCGAGATGTTAAGTATATCTTAGTTTAACCAGACCACTGAGCTGATTAGTAGCTCTCCTAGGGCTGGCCCGAAGGATTAGATTTATTTTACGTGGGCTAAGAACCAACTGGTTACCTAGCAACGGGACCTACAGCTTATTGTGGGGAGTTTCTGAGGCGAGGAGTCAGCTAGGTTGTATTGTTAGAATCATACGATTAACCCAGGTAAAGGTGACGTTAATTGGATCTCATAAAAAGCAGTTTTATTTCTGTTTTTTGCTTGAAACCAATTTTAATTTTCTGTTAGAAAAAAAAAGTAAAGTTTTACCCCGTGAAACAAAACTCCGGGTGATTTATTACAGGAAAAATGTTTTTAGAGCAGGTGATATAGGAAAAATGTTTTAGCATAGGTGATACAGGAAAAATGTTTTTAGCACAGGGTGATATATGAAAAACGTTTTTAGCACAGATGATATAGGAAAAACGTTTTTAGCACAGGTGACGTTTGTATGCTGTCGCAGAGATTCTCCCACTTATATTTTTCTAATATATTGGCTTTACAGCTTTATTAGGTATAACATGCAGAATAAAACTAAATGATATCTTGGAGAATAAATTCAGATATGTATGTCATGCTGTAAACCTTCCAGTTCTCAGACAGTCGACGAGCGACAAATTCACCAAGGGGGCCGACTTTCATTGACAAGGAGGGTGGGAAAGGGGTGGGGGGGTACAGGATTCCTGAGGGTACCCCTAGCCCAATCCCGACCCAGCTTACGGGGACAGGAAGTGTCTCTTGGAGTGCCAACCAATTTGGGAAAAACGTTCAGTTGTTTTGACCCCGGTATCGCGTGAATTGAATTTAGTGAACGAATTGTAAAAACCGCGAGGTTAGATTTCCTTGTCAAGTTTTCTGTAAAATATTTGCGTGAGTTTTTTTTTTTCTTTGTCAAATGGTATTCATAGGTGCTTCTCACAGTCAGAGTCCATATGTGAATAGCCTGTAGGTGAAGATATGGAAAAGGTGTGAAATAAAAATCGTTTTTAAAGTTAGACTGAAAGAAATTCACCTGAAATGAAGACACCATGCCTATTTATTTGGTTATGACACATCATGTAGCGCGAGTCGAATCATTTAGAATATGATGTTCGTGTATCAGGGTCATCCAGATTTTTTTTTTAGAGGCATCATGTTTGCGCCATCCCAGTTGTTAAGGTGATTCATTCGGGTTATCTAGTTAATTACTTTCATCAACCTTGCTTTGGAAAGTGATATTGAGGTTTAGAATATTAACTGATTGTTTATGTAGTTCTTACTTTCTCTTCTGTTACGAAGAAATTAAATGTAAGGTAGATACTTCTTCAATTTAAAAATCCACAGAACGTGGACAAGTTCCTCAGAGGTGAATCTTGTATTATTTACTGCACTGCACTTCAGGGTATTTTTTTTTATGTTTTTATATATTTTTTTGTATAATGTTCTTTTATTGCAAGACAGTAAGATTTGTTTTTCCTTCATGGTCAGAGCACCTGATTGGTATTATGGTACTCTCCCCACGTCTGTGGATTTACTGACGCTCGTATCATCTCAGATGAAAGCCATATTATAATATATATATATATATATATATATATATATATATATATATATATATATATATATATATATATATATATATATATATATACCAAATCAAAAGTCCTTCAAAAGAAGGCATCGTGCTTACCCCATACAAAAATGGGAAAAATGCACGTTAAAAGAAGAAGAAGAAGAAGATAAAATAATAGGTATATGCGTGACCATATACTTAAATTATTTCACTTTTTACTTCCCGTTTGTTCAGCAAAGTCAAGCAACGTTGATTTGGGTCAGAACTTAGTTGGGTGACCAGCAAGCGGAGACAGACGTCCTCGACACGTCAGCCCCCTTTGAACAATCCATGGGGCTGGTCGTAGGACTCACAACCTCACCCCACAAATTCGTATAGAAAACCGGAAAGGTAACGCCTTTCAGGCGCCATACCCGAGGCCTGCAGAAGACAAACAAATAAGACATCAAACCGAAGGAGAAAAAGGGTGACTTGACATCTTGACATCGATCTGGACCCAGTCCAAGGGGCACCATCCGTGGGAAGAGCGGAGGGAAAGCCGTCTTATTCATCATTTTAGTTGACCTAAGGAATATTTATTGCGCTTTTATGTCATTGCAGTTATTTCTTATTGTAGCAGGTATTTAAATTTGCATTCCTTGTCTTCTAATGGCTGTGTGGTTTAAGGATATTTAGTGTATTTTCGTATTAGGGACAGTTTAAGTTTTATGTCAGGATATCGGTTGAGAATGCCTTCTGTGTAGCTAGTGTTAGTAAACTATCTATTTAAACGAAGAATAGTAGAATTTAAATGATACTGTTGAATATTCCATGGTAGAAACATCAGCGTCTGTCGCGCAGCAGGCGCCACTGTGTCTCTCAGACATGTTCGTTGCATCCTCGTTGTCCTTCATTTTGAGAAGTCTCGTCCTCATTTTGAGCTTTCTCTCCATTTTAGCCCAAATCGTCTCCACCCCGTGGGGGGGCGGGGGTAGTGCCGTCAGTGCACCTCACGGGGTGCACTGCAGGCATTACTGAAAGCTTCTTTACAGCGTCCCTTCGACCCCTAGCTGCAACCCCTTTCATTCCTCTCACTGTACCTCCATCCATATTATCTTTCTTCCATCTTGCTACCCACCCTCTCCTAACAGTTATTTCATAATGAAACTGCGAGGTTTTCCTCCTGTTACACCTTTCGAACTTACCTACTCTCAATTTCCTTTCCAGCGCTGAATGACCTTATAGGTCCCAGTGCTTGGCCTTTGGCCTAAACTCTATATTCCATCCATCCATTCTATCCAAATCGTGTCCCCCGGTCCTTGATGACTTGACACATTTTATGTGAAGCTGTCACCCAAAACAATGTTGACACCGCGGCCCAATTTAGAAAGAAAGATCATATCCTAATTTTGTCGAAGTGACTCATCTGTATTCATTTACACAATTTTATGACGTCACGTAAAAACTGGTTTGCCTAGTTTCCTGACCAGTTTGTGACTGTGACCCAATATACGGCTTTCCATGTCTTTCGCGGGCGGGGTGCGCTATTTTTATAGTTTCATGTCCGTTTGTTTGGCTGAATTGCGCAATGACACAATGGCTGCGGCTAAGGAACAGGGCGTACCTTAGTGTCACAGGATGAGGGTACCGGCTGTGGTACGTTGCTAAGCTTCGATAATGAAGGTTACGTAAAAGAAAAACAAGAAAAAAAAAAACAGCCACTGTGTTTTACGAGCTGCACTGATCTTCCTCAACGGTCCTTCAAGGCGAACAAGCCTTATTGATCGCAGTGGAGGGTTGAAGAAGGGATATTGCATCGGCTCTTAACCCAATTCAGCTGTGAAGCGCGCGCGCGCGCGCACTCGCTTCTTTCTGCAGACAGATCTTGTCGAGTGCTGATGCACTGGTGACGTTTGTTTTCGAACACCTTTTTCTCCAGTCGGAGAAATGTTTTCTTTAAATACTGGATTTCGCAAGTGCTTAAATATATGTGTGGAGAGAGAGAGAGAGAGAGAGAGAGAGAGAGAGAGAGAGAGAGAGAGAGAATGTTTTCTCTCCCAAAGCTCCAAGTTTTTTGAGAGGAGGGAATTTCCTCTCCAGAGTTTCAAATTTTGTTTTATGCGCTTAAAGGTACGCGGTTCGGATCCTTTTTCAGGCCGCCCCCGCCCCCCCTCCCCGAATTAATTCCTCCTCGATCGAATTAGATTATTCGAATTAGATTATTTAGAGCGTTGAGACCTGAGCATGCACGGTTTCATTGAGCATGACTAAGGTTCTCTACAATTTGCCTTTTTTGGGGCAGACGAACGCATGCCTGGTTTTACTTCGTGCCGTACTTCCTTGGCCATCAGATCATCACGTATTTTGAAATCGGAATAACTTAGAGAGAGAGAGAGAGAGAAGAGAGATGAGAGAGAGAGAGGAGAGAGAGAGAGAGAGAGAGAGACTGGCTCCTTGCATGAGCTGTGCAAAAAAATGTTGCAAGGTCATGGCGGGTGCAAGCGTGGTATAGCAGCACGTTAGGAAGAGTCTTGGTAGGATTAATTCCTCTCTCTCTCTCTCTCTCTCTCTCTCTCTCTCTCTCTCTCTCTCTCTCTCTCTCTCTCTTTCCTTTCTTACCCTCCTGGTAAGACGGGACCTCAATTAGGGCTACCTTAGGCATTGTAATAGTATATTTATTTATTTTAAATGTAACCAGTATATTGGGCATCGTTTAACCAGTATATTGGGCATCGTAAGTAGGGTGGCCCCTAAGAAAGGCAAGAACTTGGGTCACTGCCCTGGTCTTTATTTCTATATCCCTCGTTTCGGTTGGTTGGGCC
>JANJGK010004314.1:0-17500 GCA_039081455.1 Macrobrachium rosenbergii
TTAAAATGTCACTTATACAATGGGAAAAACTTCTTTAAGAATTTAAAAATTTAAAACATTCACAAATACAAAAAATTTAAACAAGAACTTGAAAGGAACACATATCAAGGCCAGAGCTAAAAAGTGACTAGAAAGACAGGGAGGAAATAAACAAACGAAAGAAACCTACAACGAATGTGGAGAGTAAACAAACAGGCAGTTATGCTATAAACAGTTGTGTGGACGACGATTGGGTGTTTAGTGTTGGTACATTAGTTTTTATGAAAAGCGACTCCAACACCATCAACTCCTCGTCCTTACAGGCAGATCCAATAATTTTAAAATCAGTTATATTCAAGCGGGTACCCCAAATCTTAGGATGGTTCCGAACATTGGATACTTCAGGATTGGACAATGTGCAACCCGTCCTGAAGCTGACTCTTTGGTGGGAGCAGAAAGGGACCTTGAGAAGACTCCTCGTACATCCAACGTAGGTTCCCAGGACTACATCTTGGACAAGTATATTTATAGATAATGTTGGATGTCAAGGAAGGGCTCAGTCTGTCCTTCACTCTGAAAAAAGAACAGATATTTAGAGGATTTCGAGGAATCAACTTCAGATTTACGGCTGGCAATTCATGATGAATTAAATTCATATATTTCTTTTTAAAACTTTTGTCATGAAGGAAAGGGAACTTAGCATAAATACATAATTTGGGAACGGTATATGTGGGAATAGGTTGTTTCATTTTTGCGGTTAAGAGCTTATTAAGTACTCGATGGAAATAGTGGGATGGAAAACAGCTGTTGCGAAAAAAAATAGCCAAGAACTCTACTTCTTTATGAAAGGCTGTCCAGCTGGAGGTCAGAGAGTAAGCCCTGTGGAGGAGGGTAGAGAGAGAATTCAACTTAAAATTGAAATTACACGAGCTATAAAAATTGGTGCCCAAACCTGTAAAGGTATTTTTCTTGTGAATGCTGGTTTGAAAACCCATTATTTTCCCTGGTGATGTGTAATTCAAGAAATGATAAAGAGTTACGAGTTTCTTTCTCAACTGTAAACCTAATATTGGGGTGTTGGGCATTAATGAATTCTAAAAAGGAATCTGCAGTAAAATCGCGTTTAAACAGGGCAAAGGTGTCATCCACATATCTTTTATTAAAAAAATAAAGGGTGGAAACTAAGGGGACATTGTCAAATACTGTCTCCTCCAGGAGTTCATAAAAATATTGGCGAAGGTAGGACCTAAAGGGCTTCCCATTGCCATCCCCTCCACCTGTCTGAAACAAGAATCATTAAAAATAAAGACCGTGTCCCGCATGGCCACTTCTAAAAGTTGTTTAAATAAGGTTCTATTAAAACCGTTAAAAAGAGAATCGGGAAATGGAAAAAGTTTGGTCAATATGATCTCGGTCATCTCCTCAACAGGAATATTGGTAAACAGGGACCCAGCGTCGAAACTGACCATAAAAAAGTCAGAGTCCTGCTTAAGAATATCGTCCTTGAAATCAGCAGCACTTTTTTACATTAAAAGAATTATTGGTGAGTGTTTCTAACAACCTATACCCGCATATACCGTTCCCAAATTATGTATTTATGCTAAGTTCCCTTTCCTTCATGACAAAAGTTTTAAAAAGAAATGTATGAATTTAATTCATCATGAATTGCCAGCTGTAAATCTGAAGTTGATTCCACGAAATCCTCTAAATATCTGTTCTTTTTTCAGAGTGAAGGACAGACTGAGCCCTTCCTTGACATCCAACATTATCTATAAATATACCTGTCCCAGATGTAGTCTGGGAACCTACGTTGGATGTACGAGGAGGCTTCTCAAGGTCCCTTTCTGCTCCCACCAAAGTGTCAGCTTCAGGACGGGTTGCACATTGTCCAATCCCGAACTATCCAATGTTCGTAACCATCCTAAGATTTGTGGTACCTGCTTGAATATAAATGATTTTAAAATTATTGGATCTCCCTGTAAGGACGACGAGTTGATGGTGTTGGAGTCGCTTTTCATAAAAACTAATGTACCAACACTAAACACCCAATCGACGTCCACACAACTGTTTATAGCATAACTGCCTGTTTGTTTACTCTCCACGTTCATTGTAGGTTTCTTACGTTTGTTTATTTCCTCCCTGTCTTTTTAGTCACTTTTTAGCTCTGGCCTTGATAGGTGTTCCTTTCAAGTTCTTGTTTTAATTTTTGTATTTGTAAATGTTTTAAATTTTTAAATTTTAAAGAAGTTTTCCCATTGCATAAGTGACATTTTAAGTATTTATTATCTGTAGTTTTCCAGCCTTGAAGATGCATCATGTGATGTGAAACGTTAGCAGAAAAAACTTGATCTTTTAAGAGACATGCATGCCTTTACCTCTTCAACCTGAGATATATATATATATATATATATATATATATATATATATATATATATATATATATATATATATATATATATATATATATATATATATATATATATATATATATATATATATATATATATTACAAACACTCACACCCCGAAACCCAGCATGCACAAAAACAGAATAGACAAACAGATAGTGAATAAAAAGCACCATACCAAAAGCGGCATAAACAGGGAACACTATAACAACGCAACTGCCAGAGAGGAGCCAGTCAAAATCCAGACACAATTCCTTCTCCATAAAAACTAGACCATTCCGCAATTCTCAAGAACTATTCCCGCGACCTAACAAGAGAGGAGTTGAGTCCTACAGAAAAGAAGCGGAATCAGGAATCAGGAATCGGGAACCCACATAATCTCTTCAGCGTCGGAACCATCATCAGGGTTCGTGGAAAAATGGGAAGACGGATTTGATATCACGTGGCGAAGTTTCATAGACATTTATGAATTACTCCAGGTCCCAGGAGAGAGAGAGAGAGAGAGAGAGAGAGAGAGAGAGAGAGAGAGAGAGCCAAGTACGAAGATCTTTCGCTCATCGGTGCTTCCGGGACGCCAGGAAAAGAATCCTGCTGCTAATGCTTTTATATTTCACGGGATGAGGCTGAGAGCTTCCTAAAATAGGCCGTTCAGGAAAAAGGTCAATGATGGGAGGCAGATATCTTTGAATTCCAGTTCTCTGGAGTTTATGAAAGGCTGATATGCACAGAATGTTTTTTACCGTCATTTTAATGGGAGGATTAAATCAAAGGGGAAATTCTAGTTTTTTTCCAGTCAAAATAATACTGGGTATGATGGATGTATATATGTTTATTAGCCAACACAAGAAGAATATCTCAGCAAGTATAGTTTCTGAAGTGTTGTGACTATTTGTCTAAGGTGCTGATACAAATGTATCTTCTTTTCTCAAACTTTCATCAGAAAAAACTCGAATAAAATCTAGAGTACCCTATTTTACTTCTAATGTATTCTTCTCATCTCTAAGATCGCATCAAAACTGAGCATAACTTCTTCAATGTGTTACCTTAAATATATCCTTAATTATCCTTTTTATACAATGCATGATCCTGGTATGAATCAAATCTATTTTACGTGGCAAAACAAGTTCACACTGATGGGACTTTAGTGGTCATAGACCTTCTCACGAATTCTATACTGTAATTTTGGGGGTCCTGCTTCGGTATCTCTCTTTGCTTTCTTAGTGATCATTAATATGCATTTTGTCAGTTCTTGCTGCGTCTTTTATATAAAGTCTTTTATAATTTTCATAAATGGTGATCTTTATGCCACTGGATATCAGTTAGCATCAGGGGGTCTCTACCTTGCTGACAAGATTATTTGAAATGGTAGGAGGCTACTCTTTTCTTTTGTTAGTTGTGGAAAGGACCTTTATTGCTAGTTATGAATGTATCTATTGTTTCTTGGGTTCCTCTATTGTTATTCTTTTGTTTATTCTTATGTTTATCTCTAGTCACACAGAGGCATACAAGATTGGTCAAAGTAAATATTAAGCCCTTTCTAAAGGAAAATCACAGAATGACGACAAAACGTAAAATAAAAAAAATACAAAACAAAACTCCATAAAAATTCCTTCTAATTATAAAAAATCTTATAATTCACCTAAATAGAACAAGAGAGAGAGAGAGAGAGAGAGAGAGAGAGAGAGAGAGAGAGAGAGAGAGAGAGAGAGAGAGAGAGAGAGAGAGAGAAGTCCCTCAGTTCCTTCTAATTCTAAAAATCTTTTCATACACCTAGCTGTTTCGTTGAAGTGTTGTTTAAAAGGAAACGTTTGTTCTTTTCGAATAAAAGGAGAAAGAACAATATGAAGAACAAACGTAAAACCTGAAAACATCAGAAATGTTAAAGTTCAACGAAAGTAGAATCGAGAGATTTTTCTTCATGACAATTTGCAATGTGACGTCATTTTCGGAAACTGCCGAACAAATACTTCAATTCTTCTTCTCTCTTCCTGCGTTAAGCTCTTTCTTTGATTTCGAATCTAGAAAGGGAGCTTTTACAAAAGCTGGCAGGGGAAAACAAGTAGCATTTCGTTGAAGGATAAACAAAAACGCATTTTATTTTGAATGTAGAACTCGAATGAAATATCCTGCCTGGAGACACCTGTTGGCTGAGCCTTCTGGTCGGAAATATTCAAGGCAGATTTATCACTACATAAGGACAGTTGACATATGAATTTATTTTCTCGAACAAAAGACTTTTAAAAAAGGCTTTTGAAATGTCTTTTGTTACCCAGTTTATTTGCTTTTCTTAAAGTATACTGATTTTAGAATATATGGATTTATTTTCTCTTATAAAAGAATTATTACAAAAGGCATTTGAAAAGTATATTGTTACCCGTTTCATTTTCTTTTCCTAAAAATAGAGCCTTTTTAAGGACCAACAAGGATCAATAAATGTGAAAGAGATTCAATCTTTACCTTTTGCTGTTTTATCCAGACATGAATTTCTACACACTGCAGTTTTACATATCTGTCTAAAATTACTTAACTTGGACTAAATATACACATGAACTTACGACTAAACAAGTTAAAAATAAAAGAAAGTTATTAATTATTGCATAAACGACCTGTGTTCCAGACATGGATTTCTACATACAGCAGAAACACATATTTGTCTAAGACTATTTCACCTGAACTCTGTATACACATGTAATCAAGACCAAATAAGTTAAAAAGAAAGTCAGTTCTCTAATTACTGCATAAAGGACCTGTATTTCTCCCGAATGCCTCCAGAAGAACTAAATATTCAGCTGTAATTCACAGTAACAGTCCATTAACCTTTCCTTGAAGGAACTCATCATCAAATAACTTCCAGGAAGGAAGTGATGCTTCCACAATTCCAGAACAACGGCCTCTGCTCCGAAGGCAGGAGGCAAAAACGTTCCTCGAAGCTCATTTCGAGGAAGAATGGAAAAATATTAAACGTTTTAACCTGAGGGAGAGACTGAAAGTGAGTCTGCAGAGACAAAAAAACGTTTTTCATTTTGTTTATGAACGTTGCCGTATCACACAAACGTTCATATCATCTTTGTTGATTTTTGGAGTCCCTTCTCTCAAACGGTTAGTTGGTTGGTTTTGTAAGTATACTTTAGTTTAACCAGACCACTGAGCTGATTAACAGCTCTTCTAAAAAGGGCTGGCCCGAAGGATTAGATTTATTTAACGTGGCTAAGAACCAACTGGTTACCTAGCAATGGGAGCTACAGCTTATTGTGGAATCCGAACCACATTATACCGAGAAAGGAATTTCTATCACCAAAAATAAATTACTCTAATTCTTCATTGGCCGGCCGGAGAGTCGAACCCGGGCCCAGCAGAGTGCTAGCCGAGTACGATATCGACCCGTCCAACAAATTAACTACAGAATACATAAAGTGAATAAAAATTTGTTATAAACTGTGAAATGTGAAAAATTAAGAAAAAAAATAGCGAAAATGGAGTGCTAATTAATATTTGTATGCTTAAAGATATAATTAAAATCTGGTACTTTTTCAACATATCTATTGTACATCACAATACTGTGACTGAAAATCCACCAGTATCTTAATGGTTAAAAGCTGTATTTGGCCTTATTGTGTTACACAATACAGTTTTGACACAAATTGAGGTTTTTCTTTGATTCTGAACAGAACTCGCCTTGGGCTCATTCTTAACATAACCCATTGCTGGGGGTTCATAAACCCAGAGAGGACTCATTTATAGCTATAAAATTGATAAATATCTTATAAAGGCTCATTCTTTAATATAATCCTTTGTTGTTGTTTATAAATTCACAGATGATTCAGTTATAGCTACAAAATATATAAATTTCTGTATGAGATGACTCATTCTTAATATAACCCACTGTTATGGTTAATAAATTCAGAGAGGACTCGGTTATAACTACGAAATATTAGACTCTGTATAATATAGGTTCATTCTTTAAATTAACCCACTGTTGCAGTTTCTAAATTCAGAGAGGATCAGTTATGACTACAGAATACAAAGATAGTGTATTAAAATATGCAAAAGCTGTAAAATGAGAAAAAGGATGAGGGAAATGACAAAAATTAAAACAAAAATCGGGAAAAAAAGAAAAATGAACAGTTGTCCAGTATAGAAGAGGCAAAGAATCCAAATTGCAACCGAGAGTAAACAGCAACTAATCCCTTTGAAGAGACGAAAATAAAACTAAATCCTTTTATGTGCCTTCGCAAAACATGTCCCGCCACAACAAAAACAACTTTCACAAAAAACAAATAAAAAAAGAACGCACAATGAAAGGGAAAGCGCAGTTCGATCACACACATACACACACATATGTATATGTACAGGTATATATATATATATATATATATATATATATATATATATATATATATATATATATATATATATATATATATATATATATATATATATATAACACTATTTGAACGTTGCAACCATATATTCGGGCACTTCCTTCTGTGCCCTTGTTATATACAAAGCATATGTACTCTTGTAACATTTCATCTGTCCATATTTTACCACTGAACAGGGGCACAGAAGGGAGTGCTCCAATATATGGTTGCAACGTTCAAATAGTGTTGTATGGGCCTTTTTATCTTCATATTATACTGTGGTATTACAGTAAAAGACATTCACACACACACACACACACACACACACACACACACACACACATATATATATATATATATATATATATATATATATATATATATATATATATATATATATTATATATATGTATATATATATATATATATATATATATCAGTGGAAGAGGCCACCGATCGCTGACCACCTAGCAAGTGACATATCACGGCACCTACCCCTGGCCGCGTGCCTTAAAAGGGCAGTAAGCAGTAGCAGTAAGCAGTTAGTCGTGTGAGGAGTCGACGTGCAGTCGTAGGGGACAGCCATGCATGCGGGCGAGTGATACTTTTGCTGAGAGACCATTCATCCCCCCCAAACCCCCCTGTCCGACTCCAGACTCCAGTCATCCTCGAGGGACAGCATGCATTGTCAGTGTGAACGTCCCTAGCCATCCTTCGCCAGAGACCCGCTTCCCCTAAGGTAAAGTGCGAGTAAAGACTTTTCAGTCACAACAGTTTGCCCTTTACAAAGTTTGGAGTACCAGCATTTCACCTCTGTCCTTGTGCCAGTTTATCCAATGACATTTCCAATGTCCTGTGTTCAAGTGTAAAGTGGTCATTCATTCCTTGAGTCCTTGGCACCCTCAGTGCAGACTCGAGACTTATTCTGTGTTGAATTGTTCCTTTACTGGCGTGTAATGTGTAAATCTCTTTTGCAGTGGGACCTATTCACAGTGGACTCATCTTGGACTGTGCCTTGCCCTTAGTCAAGACTCCAGTAGAAGGATCTTCAGGCGTTGCAAGCCCTTTAACAATTTACTTAACCATTTTCCCTTCTAATGCTTTCTTTTGTAAATACAATTCTTTAATTTATCCCATGTGTTTACGTGACATCTCCGTATGAAGTAGAGCCATCAGCTCCTAAATTCACCCCTTTTTCTTTATTTTTTACGATTTCTCTTTACGTAAGTCAGAACTCCAAGGCCAATTAAATAAAGTTTCCATTGCCGGCCTGTAAAAATACCATAAACACAGGGAAATACGTAAAAATGGCGACCTAGCCATAGATCTCGTTTAGCATTTGCATTTTCCCCTCTATCGTTGCTTCATTGCATTTGCAACTCACCAAATCAGCAATTAGCAAAGCTAAGCTGGGTGTGAGACAAATTCCGAACCTGTTACCAAGAGGACAGACCAAGATAGTTCCACGCAAATAATGTGTTTATCTTAGCAAAATGTTTTTTACAATCGTGAATGTTCTTAGGAATTAGGAATAGGGACGCATGTATTCGCTGAGAGAAGAGAATCGCTGTATTAGATTCGTTAATGCATGCCTTTCAGGATAGGTAGTTAGGAAATAACCAGCGATAACCACTCTTTGCTTCGAGGAATAGCGCGAAATTCCTCTGTGTTAAAATCTTTGCCATATTCTTTGCTTCGAGAAATAGTGCAAAATCCCTCTGTGTTAAAATCCTTGCCATATTTTTTTTGCTTCGAGGAATAGTGCAAAAGAAATTCCTCTGTGTTAAATTTTACTTTGCATTTCGGATTAGCAAATTATTTAGGTGCGAATGAATTCTCACGTGGGACAAGACGAAATCAGTTCGCATTGCTCTCTCTCAGCATAGCTAGAATCTAAACTAGGTGTTAAGAAAGCGAAATTTTGAACTCCGCTTCTAGGGGGAAATTACGCGGTCATTTTTACTGTTATCCTCTCATTCCGGGAAATTCCCCGGAGTCACAGACGGTCTGTAAATAGACGGGGTCCATTCACACAGGACCTAAAAATAACTCCGGTGAATGTCAGGCGACCTGCCCCCTGCCCGCGTGTGTACCCTCTTTTTCATTCATTCCCGAGTAGTTTGTTGTCCCTACTCGAGCCACTCTCAGCAAAAATTTTTTTGGGGGGGTTTTATCCCGTTAGTAATTTCTAAGTCCTAAGGGAGAAATCATATTTCCAAGTCCTACGGGCAAACCAAATAAAATTCTACGTCGCACGAGGTGAGAATTTCCCAACCAAATTCCAAGTCTTAGGAGACTACTAAAAATTCTACTTGGCATGAGGCGAGAATTTCTAATTCCTGCGGGAAAACTAAGTTCCAAGTCCTAAGAGACTCCCCGAAAAATTCTACGTCGCACAAGGCGAGAATTTCTCAACCAAATTCGAAGTCTTAAGAGACTCCACTAAAAACACACACATCGAAGCCCTTATGGGACTGATCATTCTAGTTCGTTAGAACAATGCCTTAATTTCACGCTGCAGCCGGCCAAGTCCGAGCGTGACATAAAATCCAGTTACGTCTTCCGAGATGCATATCAAAATTTGTTCGCCACGAACAACCACGTCTTACTCAGACATATTAAACTTTAACAAAGTCTCCTCAGACTTACTGATCAACTGTCTTATTCAGACAAATCCATGCAGTCTGAACAACTGAGTGTTTCAGATTCCTGCAATTGAGTCTTTCCAGACAACCTGATTCTTCTCAGACATATTTGATTCACTAAAGGGTCCACTCCATATAACCATTATTTCAAGATGGCTAATACCAGAGCCCAACAAAATGAGGACTTCAAATTCTACATGTCCGCTGGAAAGGACAGGGGACTATCAGGGCAAGCTCTGAGAGACTGGGTTCAAGAGAGAGTGGACGATGCCAAGGCAGAGAGGGAGCTAGAACGTCAAGAACGAGAGAAAGAACGGGAAGAGAGAGAGAGAGAGAGAAAGAAGTGCCCAAGAGAGACGAGAGGAGTTAGAACGTCAAGAACGGGAGAAAGAACGCCAGGAGCGAGAGTGACAGCACGCCCATGACCTCCAGATGTTAGAACAACAGAACGCCACTCCCCCTCCTGCGGCGGGAATGACTGCCCTCAGCCAAGCTCACTCGTTTATGCCAAAATGGACAGAGTCCGAACCTGAAGTGTGGTTTGAGAGGGCCGAACGTGTCCTGGAGTGCTGCACCCTCTCCCCCGCGGAACTCTCCCTTATTCTCACTAAATTCCTGGGAGGGAAGGCACTCGTTGCCTACCACGCCCTTTCGGTAGAGGATAGGGGAAACTGGGAAGCCGTAAGCCAAGCGGTTACGAAGGCGTATGAGATTACCCCTGAGCGGTGGAGGAGACATTGGAGAGAACAGCCAAGAGAAGCAGGCCAGACTTGGTCCGATTCGGCGTACCATTCTGAGCAGGCGTTAGCCAAATGGCTCGAGTCCGAAGGCACCACTAGCGCCGCTGAGGTACTCGAGCGATTTAAATTTGAGTATTTCCTGAGCTATGCCTCTCCTACCCTCGCCACTCATGTAGTGGAGAAAGCCCCAGCAACACTCACTGAGTGTTGCCGGATAGTAGACATGTGGGAGACTCACCACCCTCAGGAAGGATCCATGGGGCAGAAGATAAATCCCCCGCCCCTCCCTGGAAGATGAAATTCCCATAAGAATGGGAACTCGGGCAAGCCCCTAACTTGCTATTATTGCATGAAGATGGGGCATTCCTCTGAGCAGTGCCAAAACAAGAAAACAGTGCCTCTTTCTCCCAGACAACCACCCAATAACTTGTCTGCGCCCTCCACAGGGGCAGCTCAGAAAGACTTTAGCCAGACCTTTTGCACGGCGTGCAAGGTCTGTGGCCATTCTCCCGCATGGGCAATATGCCCTAACAATAACAAATCAAATACTCCCGCCATCGCCTTGGCCATCACAAATTCCAGGTCATTGGGCCCTCCCGCCGAAGGCCCCATATATGTGGCCCCTCCACGAGGCAGCCACCCCACGCGCCGAGTCACGGCATTCGATGACTCGGGCACACAAATCTCCCTCATACGAAGGGACAGAGTTCCCTATGGAGCTATTGTCACTAGACGAAAAATCATCACAATCAAGGGAGTAAATCAATTTAAAATGATACTCCCTATGGTCCAATTGAGAGTCACAAGACCTCATCAGTCAAAAATTTGCAATCTTGCAGTAGCAAGCCATCTTCCCAGAGGCTATGACATCATCCTGGGACAGGACTTTCAGTCCCCACAGAAATCACGACAATCCAGGGGTCCACATTCCCCAACTGATTCCTCGGGCGCTAGTAATCCTCCCCCGCCTCTCCCTCAGTCAAGACTGGCGCCCCCTGGGTACCATGAGGACATGCAGTCCCTACCAGTGTCACCAGAGTACGATGTACAGTAGCCCCCTCTATCGGTTCCCGATCCAATTCCAGTGCCTGGCCCTGCCTCAGTGCCAGTGCCAGTGCCAGGGCCCCAATCAGATCTCCCTCCTGGAGATGCCAAATCCCTGACAGTGCCACTTGCATGCACCGAGCAGTGCCAAGCTCCGTCCGTCCTGACCGACGAGCACAAGAAACCTCTGATTGTGCCTGACTCTGCCTTAGTGCCAGTGCCAGAGCACAACTCCGATCTCCATTCAAGGGATCAAACTCAGGACCCCCCCCCCTCTTCTCCCGGCCTGGCACCACTATCAGCGTCGGTAAGAGAGATGGTTCCTCTTGACCACAGCAGAAGTTCACCTAAAGGTGCGGCCTTGCAACCCATGCCTGAGCTGGTCATTGATACCTGCGAGCCTCTCACGCCGCCCCCGACCGCCTCCTCTCTGCCTCAGTCCATTGCCAACGCAATTGCAAGTCAGGATTCTGCCATCTCTCACTTGGCCGATGAACTCCAAGAGCTGCGACGGATCATGGTAGAACTAGCGCCGAAAACTCTTGCGTCAGCTGTCGCAGCAGTTGGCCCAGGTGGCATTCCATGCTGCCCTCCGGTCTCGGACCCTCCGCTTCCCCGGCCGAGGACGACTGTCCAAGTAGGAGAGGTTCACGGCGGAATTTCCACGGGCGTGGGAATTTCCGGGTAGTCTCCAAAGAGCTCTAGAGCTCCCCTGGCACCTGTGCCACCATTTCATCTTTCGAAGGTCTTGGCACCTCTAATCCAGAAGAGGATGTCAAGGCCCTCCACTATCTTCTTCCATTCCCCTGGAACCTCTATCCCTTATCCTTCTCTATTAATCTTTTCTTATTTTATCACCCCAAGAGGCAATTAAATACGGGATATCATTCCCCTCAAAATACATAAATCATTGAAAATAACAGAGTGGGAAGTGGCACGCCCTTGCGCCCCTACCTTGGCACAGGGCATGCATGTCAACTCTTCCTGAAGGAGTCGCGCACTTCGGGTTCCCTTTTCCAGCCCTGTGGCTGACAGATAGTCCGGGCCATAATTTATAGGCGAAGGACGATAAATTCCCACATAACACAATAAATGCCTCACTCTATTACCCTTGGCTCTTCTGCCAACATCATTTACTCTTTTATTTGTTTATTTATTTTTCTGTTTTAATGAATCACGAGTCATAAACTCCTGCCCTTGTGATTTCTAATGCCACCTTCGTAAAATCCCAGAGACGTGTTCTGCCTTTCGTATGCGGTCCCGTTTTCATTCGTAACATCCTGTTCATTTTTCCTTTTGTTATTTTTTTTTCCCTAAGAACTCTATTTTGTCCCAGACCCCTCGTCTTTTGTCTGCTTATCCCGTCATAACATTGAGCTAGTATCTATTTATAGCCTGTACTCGAGTTATGGGCAGTGGGCGCATAAAATTAGCGTGGTTTAAAGTTAGCGAATTAAAACTTGCAAATACTCTCACTCGCCCATAACTATCAAAATCCCCATTGTAAGTGTCACCCGTCAACTGTTGAGTTGGGGATGCATTGAACTATTAGCTAAGCAATTACCAATGTGAATTATGTATCGTCACTGCAATATCACGTAAAGGGGATGTCATTTACAAAGATAAACGCTGTGTTATCATTTACACCGCCTCTTCAATGCATACTAACCGCATGCCTTGTTTATTTAGAATTAAGGAACTTATATGTAAATTAATTCTTAAATTTTGTCTCTTGCCTCAAAATTATCTTGTCCTCGTAATCTTAAAGTAATGTATACCGTAAATTTGAAGAAATTAATGGGCCATGTTAAAGTAATTTAATATTAATGTGTTGGAAGTATGTAGAGTGAAGCTTCTTTCCATTTTGTGGGGATAAAGTAAAGTAAAAGCTTTTTCATTTCTTGTTGGGAGAAGAGTAAAGTAAACCCGCTGTGCTGACTTCTTGAATATCAACATACAAGCCCGAATGAAGGCTCGTATGTTATCTTCCATGGGGAGCTATTATAATTTACAAGAAGTTGCTGCACAGCGTGCCTCCCCTCCAACCTAATTTACCCTTTGTTTATTGAGAATAAAGTCGCCGCCCCATGGCCGATCGTATTTGACCTAGATATCAGAGCACAGTTATCAACATTTCGATCTGTCCTTCTTTCACCTGGAACAGATATTGAGATGACATGGATAAAAAAGGGCAAAGATAGAAGACTGAAGGTCACTCCCTTAAGCAGCTTAGCCCAACTAAGCTGCTTAAAACAACCTTCCTAAAGGCAAATTAAGCTGCCTGAGTTGTCTTTCCGCAGGCCGCCTGGGAAGAGGCCACCAATTGCTGACCACCTGGCAAGTGACCCATCATTTGCACACAGCACCTACCCCTGGCCGCGTGCCTTAAAAGGGCAGTAAGCAGTAGCAGTAAGCAGTTAGTCGTGTGAGGAGTCGACGTGCAGTCGTAGGGGACAGCCATACACGCGGGCAAGTGATACTTTTGCTGAGAGACCATTCATCCCCCCCAAACCCCCCTGTCCGACTCCAGACTCCAGTCATCCTCGAGGGACAGCATGCATTGTCAGTGTGAACGTCCCTAGCCATCCTTCGCCAGAGACCCGCTTCCCCTAAGGTAAAGTGCGAGTAAAGACTTTTCAGTCACAACAGTTTGCCCTTTACAAAGTTTGGAGTACCAGCATTTCACCTCTGTCCTTGTGCCAGTTTATCCAATGACATTTCCAATGTCCTGTGTTCAAGTGTAAAGTGGTCATTCATTCCTTGAGTCCTTGGCACCCTCAGTGCAGACTCGAGACTTATTCTGTGTTGAATTGTTCCTTTACTGGCGTGTAATGTGTAAATCTCTCTTGCAGAGGGACCTATTCGCAGTGGACTCATCTTGGGCTGTGCTTTGCCCTTAGTCAAGACTCCAGTAGAAGGATCTTCAGGCGTTGCAAGCCCTTTAACAATTTACTTACCATTTTCCCTTCTAATGCTTTCTTTTGTAAATACAATTCTTTAATTTATCCCAAGTGTTTACGTAACATCTCCTTATGAAGTAGAGCCTTCAGCTCCTAAATTCACCCCCTTTTTCTTTATTTTTTATGATTTCCCTTTATGTAAGTCAGAACTCCAAGGGCAATTAAATAAAGTTTCCGCTGCCGGCCTGTAAAAATACCATAAACCCAGGGAAATACATATATATATATATATATATATATATATATATATATATATATATATATATATATATATATATATATATATATATATATATATATATATATATATATATATTCCAGGGTCTAATAGCATACCACGAAAGGAGAGCTGCACACACACACGGACAGCATAATCACGCACCCCCTTTTGTATCTTCTATTTCTTATTCGTAACTCTATTTTCCCTAACATTTATCGATATGACCCTCATATGTAATCATTATTTTCTCATTTCCAAACCCAATTCAGAGTGAGTTTGCCTGACCACGCAATTTAAGTACATAAAACATAACATGATGCTTTTCATTACCTTCATTAAAAGACATGAATCACGGTATGACAATGAGATTGTCTAAAAGCCTTTGTCCATTTCGGAATGAAGCTTTCAAGAGAATATTAAGAGACAGAAGACAGGGAAGACTTAGAAATGACACCATAAAGGAAATGACTGAAGTTTCACATAGAGATGAGATAATGATGAAAGGGAGATGGTTTGGACATGTCTGTCAAACAGCTCTTGGGAGAACAGTGCTTGGTAGGGTTGCCTGTGGACTCCTGTGGGCACCAGGAGAGTTGGAAGACGACCCAGACCTACTTGGATATGAGAGTTATGAAGGGGAGGCTGGAGACAGTGGAGATTCGTGGAAGACAAAAAACAGGAAGGTGAGTGGCGGAATGTCACCATTTGTGTCACCCAGTTTTGGAGGCGATGATGACCATGATGATGAAAATGATGATGATGGTGAAAATGATGAAAATTATGATGATGAAAATGATGATGATGATAAAAATGATGATGCTGATGATGATGATTAAAATGATGGTGATGAAAATTATGAAAACGATGATGATCATGAACATTATGAAAATGATGGTGATCAAAATGATGAAAATGATGATAATGATGAAAATGATGATGATCAAAATGATGATAATGATGAAAATGAAGATGATGATGGTGATGAAAATGGAATGGAATGGAATATAAAATTTGGGCCAAAGGCCAAGCGCTGGGACCTATGAGGTCATTCAGAGCTGAAACGGAAACTGAGCGTGATAAAAAGGTCTGAAAGGCGTAACAGGAGGAAACCTTTGCAGTTGCACTGTGACACAATCGTTAGGAGAAGGTAGACAGCAAGATGGAAGAACGAGAACATGAACGGAGGTACAGTAAAAGGAATGAAAGGGGTTGCAGCTACGGGCCATGGAAGGGACGCTGCAAAGAACCTTAAGTAATGCCTACATTGCACTGCGTGAGGTGCACAGACGGCACTAACCCCCTTCAGGGATGATGATGAAAAGGAGATTCATAAGGAATATGTATAACATTAACTAAAACCGCCTTTTGGAAGAAAATAGCGTTGAAATGTAAAGTTAATTTTCCTGTTACCGTTAACTGTGCCTTCAAAGAGGTCAAAGGAAAGGAAGAAATATTCTCATCCCTCTCAGCTGAATCATTTTTCTTCAGGTGAAATGGACGATATAGAAGCCGCTAATCTTCCCCATTAAAATACTAGAAAATTAAACATGACCAATTTCCTTCGTACCTCTTCATCGCCAACTTTTCTCTTTCAAAAAATGTAAAAAAAAAAGTTCGGCTGTTTGAAATGGACTTCGAAGTGGCTTGTAGCGTATCGAGAGCATTATTTTGCTTTCAAATAAACTTTTTAAAACTAGGATACGGTCTGTTTTTTTTTTTTACCTAATTCACGAAAAGTAGAATACCTTGACATTAAGTGTCTCTGGATGTTATGTTTTTATACTGAATTACAATATTAAAAGCCTTTCAGACAATTTGCTTTAATAACCTACATTGAATGTGTGTGTGTGTATATATATTTCAGAAAATATGGCTGCTACAATTTTAAAGGACACATATATGCATTTCATAGCTTCAATGCTTTAAGATGTGATGAAAGAATTTTTGGAGTGAGATGGTACTGACAGAGCCGTCAGTTGTAAAATCTTTGTATTCAGCAAATAGTTTGATTCCTCAGCTATCTGCGTGAGAACCTCAGCAATATTGGCAGTCAGGTGATCTCCGAAGTGTTATGTATATTCGTGAGTACGTGCGTTACTTTGATCTAGATTATGCCAAAATCTGCCCTAAAAGTGAGTTTGATCGTTCATTAACGTGATAGAACTGCAGTTGTCTAGACGTAGCTTTGGAGAGGATCCAGGCTTTAAAACGGCAGATAAGGTAGAGTTTGAAATCTCTGTTTTATGGGAGGAAATTGAACTTGTGATTTTTACCATGATTTTCTAATCATTATGAACTTTTGAACTGGTGTGGGAGATTTAATATGAATATTCATACCTCTTTTATATTATTATTTTGTCATGTTACGTTTGCCATATCTTGGCTATGCATTTTACACTTTCCATTATTGTGTTTTGCATTTCATATATTTTTGGGAGTTTTCTATCATGTTTAATTCTTTCGACAGATGTCTGTGGACTAGTTCGAATAACATGTGGTAGACTGTTTTTTTTTTACATGACTTTAGTTATTGATTTGGGGAGTATGTGTGATTTTGGATATTTTCAGGCTATTAGCCATAGTGAGACTTCTTTAATCAGAAGTGTTTTGCAGTTCAGAGTTTAGTTATCTGACTCGATAATTCATTTATTATGCATTTTAATCTTTGCTTTGTTTTATTCATTTCTTGTTGGGTTATTTGAATAATAAACCTATTTTTGTAGAAACTATTGCGTTTCTTTAAATAGTCCATTCAATTGCTTTGAGAGAATGAGTGAGGTCGGGTGGGTGAGCTTCGGAAAACGATGAGAGAGAGAGAGAGAGGCGATACATGGTGAGAGAGAGAGAGAGAGAGAGAGAGAGAGAGAGAGAGAGAGAGAGAGAGAGAGAGAGGCGATACACGGTGAGAGAGAGAGAGAGAGAGAGAGAGAGAGAGAGAGAGAGAGAGAGAGAGAGAGAGAGAGAGAGGAGAAAAAAAAAAAGGATGCAAGTGTTATCATGAGCGAACCTTTTTACGTTTTTTTTCCTGAAGAAAGATCGTTAGATCACGTTACGTACACTTTCAAAAAAGTGTTAATTCTGTTTCTTGTAACATATATGTATATATATATATTATATATATATATATATATATATATATATATA
>JANJGK010004314.1:22500-64646 GCA_039081455.1 Macrobrachium rosenbergii
AAATCAAAATCAAATACATATAAAAAACCAAGGTAAAAATGAATCAAATAAAGAAAAGAACAAAGATCATGTGATGAAGGCAAAAAGCAAGCCAACAACACATTATGAAATGTCAGCACCATGATATGAGCCATCAGCACCTAGATATAGCACAAGGAACAAGCAATGTATCTATGATGCTAGGGGATGGTGCAGATATGGAGATAAGTGCAGGTTTATGCACAAAGTGAATAAATATGAAGCTGGAAGAACAAATATAATGGAAAAGTTGGATTTTTTAATGTACGAATTTCTGGAAATGAAAAAAAGATCAACATATCAGAACAGGAAAGAGACATGGGAAAATCCTTATTATTACCCATATTAGATAATGGAGATAATACGCAAACCATCATAGTTTAACGCGCAGGGTTTAGTTTCGAGTAACTCAAAAAGAAAGATAGAGTTCTTAGAAGAACTAACCCAAAATGAAAAAATAGAAATATTGAATATAAGTGAAACCTGGTATTCCCAAGAGACTGGTAATGATGACCAGATAAAGGGTTTCCAAACTTATAGATCAGATAGAAAAAATAGAAATCAAGGGGGAACCGCGATATATGGGAGAGATGCCAATCAAGGAAAAATCTGTGAGAAATATAGTAACACAGAATGTGAATTAATAGCGGTAGAATTTGAATCTGAAAAATTAGTGAACATTGTAATATATAGACCCCCTAATACTAAAGAGTTTGACATAATAATTGAAAAATTGGATGAAATATGTAGAAATCACAAGGACTGGACTATACTCCTAACCGGAGACTTTAACTTTCCTTTTGTAGAATGGAAAGAACGAATAGGAGACTGTGGTTGTATTTATACATATAAAAAAGAGAGCAATAGTAGTGCAGAAGATAAGAGGCAATTTGAAAAGCTATTAGATATGCTACTAGAACATAACATTCAGCAAATAAATCACCTACCAACAAGAAAGGATAATATTTTAGATCTAGTATTTGTGAATGAGGTGAACTATGTTAAAGAAATAATAGTATATAACACGAGTATTTCGGACCATAATGTCATAGAACTAACAGTCCGTTCCAGAACATACGAAAACAGAGAAAAGCAAGAGACAAAAAAATGGGAAGGATATGGAAAATACAATTTCTATAATAAGAATATAAGTTGGTCAAAAATAAATGAAGAATTAAACAAAGAATGGGAAAATATATTTGTAAGTGATGATATACAGGTAAATACCGATATATTATATAAAATATTAGAGGAAATAGTGGAAAAATATATACTGAAGAAAAAAGTAATCATCAGTCACAAATTCCAAGAGACAAGGATCTTGTTCCAGAAAATTAGAAAGTGGAAAAAAGCTCTTGCAAAAGAAAAGAATGCATGGAAAGTGATGGAACTAAAAAGTAAGATAGAAAATGCAGAACAAAAGATTATACAATCAAAAGAAAATGAAAAATGGAACCTAGAAGAAATGACACTACAAAATATCAAGCAAAACCCTAAAATTTTTTATTCATATGCAAAAAAGATGAATAAAATAAGAGTAGAAATAGGCCCTCTAAGAATTGAAGGGCGATTAACGAATGAAAAAAAGGAAATATGTAGCATATTAGCAGAAAGATACAAGAGTGAATTTACACCTAGAATTGACAATGAAGATAATGATACAGAAATAAGAGATGAAAATACTGAATACTTATCAGATATAGATATTACAGAAGCCGATATTGTGCAGGCTATTAATGAAATTAAAAATGGATCAGCAGCAGGACCAGATGGAGTACCTGCCATATTGTTAAAGAAAGTGGTTCATTCAATCGCAAAGCCGCTAGCAATATTATTAAGACAAAGTATAGATACAGGCAAGATTTATGATGAGCATAAATTAGCATATATTACTCCTACTTTCAAAAGTGGTTCAAGACTAGAGGCAAGTAATTATAGGCCTGTGAGTCTGACATCTCATATTATGAAAGTATATGAAAGGGTAATGAAAAAAAAATGTAATGAAACATTTAATGAAAAATAGATTGTTCAATATAGGACAACATGGTTTTGTACCCGGAAAAAGTACACAAACCCAACTGTTAGTCCACCATGAAAGCATATATAAAAATATGATAAATGAAAAAGATACAGATGTGGTTTACCTAGACTTTGCAAAAGCTTTTGACAAGGTAGATCATAATATATTAGCGAAAAAAATTAGAAAACATAACATTGTTGACAAAGTAGGAAGATGGATAAAAGAATTTTTGCAAAACAGAAAACAGATAGTGATTGCAAACGATGAGAAATCGGATGAAGCTACGGTAATATCCGGTGTACCACAGGGTACGGTGTTAGCTGCATTGCTGTTTGTGATTATGATTGCAGACATAGACAGCAATGTTAAGGACTCAGTAGTAAGAAGTTTCGCAGATGACACAAGAATAAATAGAGAAATTGCTTGTGATGAAGATAGGAACTCGCTACAAAGAGACCTAAATAAAATATATAAATGGGCAGAGATAAATAGGATGGTATTTAACTCTGATAAATTTGAATCAATGAACTATGGTGATAAAGTAGGAATGCTATATGCATATAAAGGACCTAATAATGAGACAATCACAAACAAGGAAGCAGTTAAAGACCTTGGTGTGATGTTGAATAGGAATATGTTATGCAATGATCAAATAGCAATTCTATTGGCAAAATGCAAAGCAAAAATGGGAATGTTGTTCCGGCACTTCAAAACAAGAAAAGCTGAACACATGATTATGCTTTATAAAACGTACATACGTAGTCCACTTGAATATTGCAATATAATATGGTACCCACACTACCAAAAGGATATTGCACAAATAGAGAGTGTACAAAGGTCATTTACAGCTAGAATAGAAGAAGTTAAGGACCTTGACTACTGGGAAAGACTACAATTCTTAAATTTATATAGTCTTGAAAGGAGAAGAGAACGCTACATGGTAATTCAAGCATGGAAACAGATAGAAGGAATTACCGAAAATTTCATGGAACTAAAATTATCAAAAAGAGCAAGCAGAGGTAGATTAATAGTGCCAAAAACTATACCAGGAAAATTAAGGAAAGCACACAGGACATTAATCCACCACGCACCAGCATCGATAATGCAGCGTCTATTCAATGCGCTACCAGCTCATCTGAGGAACATAACAGGAGTGAGCGTAGATGTGTTTAAGAATAAGCTTGACAAATATCTAAGATGCATCCCAGACCATCCAAGACTGGAAGATGCAAAATATACCGGAAGATGCGTTAGCAACTCTCTGGTAGACATCAAAGGCGCCTCACACTGAGGGACCTGGGGCAACCCGAACGAATTGTAAGGTAAGGTAAGGTCAAGTATCGTCATGGGTCTCTCCTCTCTCTCTCTCTCTCTCTCTCTCTCTCTCTCTCTCCAGTATCGTCATGGGTCTCTCTCTCTCTCTCTCTCTCTCTCTCTCTCTCTCTCTCTCTCTCTCTCTCCGATATAGCTCTACAAAGAAACTGCAGAACAACGAAAGGCACCAAAAGGATGGAAACTAGGTAATGTGGCCCCAGTATACAAAAAAGGTCCAAGAGAAGAGCCAGGAAATTATAGACCAATCTGTCTAACGTCGGTCCATTGCAAGATTTTCGAGTCCATATTTGCAGATCACATTGATAGAAACAACCTATTGTTAAACAGCCAACACAGCTTCACACAAAACAGATCCTGCCTATCAAACCTCTTGGAGATTTTTTTTTATAACATGCTTGGTACTTACGACAGTAGTAGAGCAGTAGATATATACCCTACTTAAATTTCCAAAAGGCCTTTAATAAAGTTCCACACAAGAAACTAATGATAAAAGTAAGAGCTTTAGGAATTGTAGGAGAAATAGCAGACTGGATTGAAGACTGGTTAACACCAAAGAGTCGTAATAAACGGTGAAGAATGAGAATGGGCAGCTGTGACAAGCGGAGTTCCTCAGGGTTCTGTCCTTGGCCCGCTCTTGTTTTTGATTTACGTTAATGACATTGATTTAGGCTTGACTGGCAGATAGCCAAATTTGCAGGTGATACCAAATTAGGTGTAAATGCAGCAGACCCAGATGCAGTGGAAAGTTTAAGAAATGATCTAAGGAGAATAGGAGAGTGGTGAAAAAGATAGCAAATGCCTTTTAACTTGGGTAAGTGTAAAGTGTTACAAATAGGAACAAACAACCCTCATGCCAACTACATGCTGCTTGGGAATCACATAAATAGTGTAGAACAAGAAGAGGACCTTAGAGTCGTTATTACCTAGGACTCAAGTTCCACAAAACAGTGCATAAAAGCTGAAAAGGAGGAGGCACAGAAACTAGTGGGATACATAAAGTTCAAATACAGATTCAAGGGAACGGTGCTGCAGTTCTACACATCCATAGTTAGACCTCATCTAGAATATGCAGCACAGTTTTGGTCACCAACATTAAGAAAGGACATAAATAGATTAGAAGAGGTACAAGCAAGAACCACAAAGTTAATTCCAGCCATCTGGCAAATAGGTTACCAAAGACGACTAGAGAGCCTGAACATATATGGTTTAAAAACACGACGATTGCGAGGACAACTCATAGAAACATTCAAAACGCTGAAAGGCATCACAAAAATAGACAGTAACCTCTTCACATTAAACGGAAACCAGACAAGAAATAATGGATGGAAACTAGAACTGAAGAGATACATCACATCTCGTTCTGGGAACTCCTTTACGTACAAGATATGATGACACATGGAAGAAACTGCCACCAAAAGTTGTAAACAGCAACAGTATGGAGGAAGAGTTTGAAAGAAAGCTAGACAAAATCATTAGAAGAACACTGTGAATGAACAGTAAAACCTGCTCCTAGAGATAAGTAAGCACATGATGTCTCCTCTGATGGACTAAAAAGTCTCGAGACAATCTAATCTTTGCAACTCCTTGTAACTCACTCACTCTCTCTCATACACATTTTGCTAAAAAATTTTCTCTCTCTCTCTCTCTCTCTCTTCCCTGATAGTGTTTTAAGACTTCGACCAAATAACAAAATCAGCAAGCTAATCTTATTAGGCTTTGTTCCACCCAAATTTTCATCATATTACAGTATGAATATTGCACCATACCATATAAAAATTGTACCATAGTTTGAGTAGTGTACCGTTCATATATTATAAATGAAATACTTTTAAGGTGTGTACTGCACCATGATTTTGCAATAATCTGATAAAGGTCTCTTTCAGTGCCCAAACTGCAACACCAATATCATCTCTGAATCTTGTAGCAGGTCAGTTCAACAAAAAAAAACTGTCATATTATTTCTTATACTCAAAAAGGCACGTCTGATATTACATTTTTCTATATACAAAAAGGTCTGTGCGTTATATTTTCTATATTTTCAGGCCTCCTAGTGCTCCTACTTTTTCAAACCCCCCTCCTACTTAGTCTTACTTTTTGGGGGGAAAACTCCTACTAAAAAGTTTGAAAGTATTAGACAAAAAAAAAAAAACTGCTTATAATTGAATAGATATAAGAATAGAGAAGTGCGTTGAATGAGTGCGGCAACATGCTTGGGTATTGGTTGGTTGACTGACCACATTATTAGTGACGATGTTTTCGGTTTACTATATATAGGCTGCCATCTACTGTCATTTCAGTGTTTGTGTAAACACAATCACCAAAGCAAGTACTACTATTTAGAGTTGAAAGGCATCTGGCCCCCTGACCAAAACAATATTTCATTTCATTGGGAGATTGTAATGTCAATTTCATTTTGTTCAAAGCTGAAGCAAAGTGAAATGAACATTTTCAGACATGACGCTCGCAAGTTCATGACAGTAGTGGTCAAGTACTTGGTTGACAGGGTACTACTGAATAGCAACCTGCTTTGCCATTTGCAGTGCCTGTATCCATTGATGAGAAGAGAGAAGTCTTTGGAAAAGTCTATCAAAGAAGTGGTTTGTGAAATGTCCAGAACTGTGCCCCTGTCAGAGCATGACAACCTTATGCAAGAGTGGCAATTGTATGCAAATGAAGTAGTTAGTTACAAAGGAGTCATATAGATGAGTATGACAGCCCAAATGGACACTGCATCAGATGGAAGCGAGTTGATTTCTATTGAGAAAATAATCTAAGCAATGTCACCAGTCTAGGAATCCCCAAATACCCAACTCTTGGAAAACTTGTCAAGGCAGCATCGACACTGAGCCATGGACAGACTCATGTTGAGGGGGTTTCTCTCTTAAGATTTTGGTCACAGCCAGTATAAACACGAAGGAGGAGCAAGTTTAGTGCCAATCACTGTCAAGATCATTCGTGCATTTCAAAGTGCACACAGCAGTTACAGAGCCATGAAAGATGCAGAAAAGAGAGCTAAAGAAGAAAAACAGAAAAATGAAGGAAAACAATAAGAAGAAAAGGAGTTAACATTCAAAAGGAAACAAGAAGAGAAGGAGGCAGACCTAGGAAAAAACAAAAATTACAGCAAGATGAGATTGAAGCATCAAGAAAACTTGTGAATGAAGAAGCCAATCAGAGATTGCAGAAAGCTTGCACAGTAAAAAAAAATCGTTCCTGCAGGAACAGCTGCTGCCCAGGCTCTTTTAGAGTCCGGGAGTGCAAAGCTGGAGAAATCATCTGCTGAACTGAGGAAGATTTCAGATGAAATTGCTTCTCTAGACAAGAAGAAGACAAAAAACTTGATAGTGCATCTCAGTGACTGAAAAATTATTGTAGTATAATTTAGTTTGAGGTGTTAATGTATTGTGAAGCTTATTATATGCAGGCTCTATTTTTGTAACTATTGATATTTAATCTGAACTATTGATATTTAATCTGATGGATTATACCTTCTTGTTTGCATATTACTTAAGGATTATTGAATGCTAGTCAAAGGCTTATTTCTCTGAAATTTCGAAGTGGATGATGCTGCGTCATTGAATCAGAGAATTGAATAAAAAAGGGTGAGACCAAATGCAAGGCCCAGTAAATTTGTCTCATAATTAGCTGTAAAATAGAACAAGCTAGATAGGCCAGGGGTGGGCCTTCCCCCTTTCAGGAAAAAAGTCTTTAATATAATGGAGCAAGTAACGTACCTGCTTGCTTGTACTGATTGATTATGCTTTGATAATGAATTTTAAACGTCATTACAGGTATGCATTCAAATGCTTAAAATGTCGCATTTGAAATATCACATTATATCCTTGTGGCATTCCTACTTCTCTAAGATCATAACTTCTACTTTTTTTTTTGCTCTGACTCCTATTTTGAATCAGAGGCTGCTAGGAGGCCTGTATTTTATATACAGTATTCCAAGAGGTCCGTTTGTTTTTTATATTTTCTATATTCATAAAGGCATTTCTAGTATTTTCTGTATTCGGAAAAAGGTCTTTTAAAAATGCAAGATATAAAAAGCAATTTTGGAGTGCTTTTACATTACAATGTCTCCTTTCATGTTCTTTATGAAGAAAAGGCCTTTCTGTCTTTTTTATAAAAAGGCCTGTCATAATTTTGAATTGTCATAATTTTGGTCAGAAAGGCTTTAAGTGTTAAAGATAAAAAAAAAGTAACTGTGGAATACTGTACACAATTTTCGGATGCTTTTATTGAGAAACCTGACAGTGTCTTCTGTTTTGAGAAACTTTGTACACTTTTACTGAGAGACATTACTCTCACTGTTTAAAAGGTGAGAAACAGTACTCTGTCTTGTTGTTTGTCTAACAATTTACTTTTTGTTTTTCAGGTCAGAACAGAAGCTCAAGCAAGATATGAAAGCAAGCAGCGGATCAGATATGGATGGCAATGAATGATGCCTCAAGAACTCTCTCAATCTCAATGAGGCCTCCTGGGCAGGAGGTGATGCCCTCTCTACCCACCAGAGTGCCAGTTCTGGATACAAGTTTCCACATCATTCCGCTGGCCTGCTGCACTTCCTCCTGTCTCTCTCTACTTTGTCTTAGGAGGACAGACATTTGGACTGTGTCCTAAAGCTGGCCTGCCTTACTGGTACAGATGCTTCAAATTATAATTCACAAATGATATCCAGGGATAATTACTTGGATGCAGCCAGGATGCAAATTAACCCAGGTAAATATTATTTTAGTACTTTCATTGTAATTTTGGTCGCAATACGTGATTTTAACTGCTAATTCAAATAGCATTAAAATTGCTACAGTAAAATTGCTACAGTTGCTTTAATTGCATTTTTTATTTGCTTTAAAATGTGCTACAGTTGCTCTAATTGCATTTTTTATTTGCTTTATAGTATTGTAATTTTGGTTTCGATACATGATTTTAACTGCTAATTCAAATAGCATTTTAATTGCATTTTTTATTTGCTTGATAGTACTGCATTTTGAAAATAAGGAATTTTTCCTCTTTCAGTTTCTCGTTGCCGGAGAAGTGGCAGAGGAGTTGAAGGCACTGGTAAAGCCCCACAAATATAATATGGCTGTCCACCGACCTTGGTGGACAGCCTAGTAACACCAGTGTTGTGTTGTAACAAGAAGTCTGGGCAACAGCTACTTTGATTCTCTTCAGTGTCAGTTTACAAGTGATTGATTCCATGCCATTTTTACCTAGTTCTCTAGAGGAACTGTACAAGCTTCATAAACACATAATACAAGCTGTATTGTAACAAGGGCCTTGTACATATAGTACAGGCTGCTCAGCAGTAAGAAACTTGGGTATAAACCTATACCTAAGCTTACAAGTTAATGGTATACATTATTATATGGATTTATTGCAAAGAAATGTTGAGTAGTATAATAGTTTTTATTTATAATTTTCATGCGGTTACACAAACTGACATACACTATATTTTCCATCATACCATGTAGACTTTGGTTCAGGTATAAATACTGCTGTGTATCAATTTTTCCGTGGTTGTGCTGTGTAGACCTTGGTTCATTCGTAAATACTGCATCAATTTTTCCCAGCATGCAGCACTCGGAACCTGTAGAGAGAACGCGGGATTAAAAAATGTTAGTTCAAGATATTGCCTGCAAGATTTTATAATGCATTGCTAAATAAAGATAACTGTTCTGTGAGAAAACAAACAAGAAAGGTCAAGATATTGCCTGCAAGATTTTATAATGCATTGCTAAATAAAGATAACTGTTCTGTGAGAAAACAAACAAGAAAGGTCAAGATATTGCCTGCAAGATTTTATAATGCATTGCTAAATAAAGATAACTGTTCTGTGAGAAAACAAACAAGAAAGTTCAAGATATTGCCTGCAAGATTTTATAATGCATTGCTAAATAAAGATAACTGTTCTGTGAGAAAACAAACAAGAAAGTTCAAGATATTGCCTGCAAGATTTTATAATGCATTGCTAAATAAAGATAACTGTTCTGTGAGAAAACAAACAAGAAAGTTCAAGATATTGCCTGCAAGATTTTATAATGCATTGCTAAATAAAGATAACTGTTCTGTGAGAAAACAAACAAGAAAGTTCAAGATATTGCCTGCAAGATTTTATAATGCATTGCTAAATAAAGATAACTGTTCTGTGAGAAAACAAACAAGAAAGTTCAAGATATTGCCTGCAAGATTTTATAATGCATTGCTAAATAAAGATAACTGTTCTGTGAGAAAACAAACAAGAAAGTTCAAGATATTGCCTGCAAGATTTTATAATGCATTGCTAAATAAAGATAACTGTTCTGTGAGAAAACAAACAAGAAAGGTCAAGATATTGCCTGCAAGATTTTATAATGCATTGCTAAATAAAGATAACTGTTCTGTGAGAAAACAAACAAGAAAGGTCAAGATATTGCCTGCAAGATTTTATAATGCATTGCTAAATAAAGATAACTGTTCTGTGAGAAAACAAACAAGAAAGTTCAAGATATTGCCTGCAAGATTTTATAATGCATTGCTAAATAAAGATAACTGTTCTGTGAGAAAACAAACAAGAAAGTTCAAGATATTGCCTGCAAGATTTTATAATGCATTGCTAAATAAAGATAACTGTTCTGTGAGAAAACAAACAAGAAAGTTCAAGATATTGCCTGCAAGATTTTATAATGCATTGCTAAATAAAGATAACTGTTCTGTGAGAAAACAAACAAGAAAGGTCAAGATATTGCCTGCAAGATTTTATAATGCATTGCTAAATAAAGATAACTGTTCTGTGAGAAAACAAACAAGAAAGGTCAAGATATTGCCTGCAAGATTTTATAATGCATTGCTAAATAAAGATAACTGTTCTGTGAGAAAACAAACAAGAAAGGTCAAGATATTGCCTGCAAGATTTTATAATGCATTGCTAAATAAAGATAACTGTTCTGTGAGAAAACAAACAAGAATTATTCACCTGTCTGTGCACCAGTTGCATGAACACACCACTCACACAGTGCTTTCATAAAGGCCTGTATGCATGCATATCTGAAGGCAGCTATCCTTTCCTCCACAATATGGCAAAAAACTGCTTACTTCCATGTCTATGCCTTTTAAGCTGCTTCAACAGCTAACAGCACCAACAGTCCCTGGTAGGTAGGCAGAATGACCAAGCATTAGGAAACAGAATTGGATGAAGAAATCATCTTGGCAACCTCTGGGGTCCTTCCTTTCTCAATGGTGGGGCCTCATCGATCTTGCTGGTGGTGGTGTGTGTATTCTGAAATCAAAAAATGCATATCAGGTCTTGTATACAAAATATAGTTAAGTACAGATATAATCAATTTGTTTCCCATTACTGTACTGAAAACTAGGATAATCTTGACTGTGCTATCCATCTACTGAATCATTCTCATCAATTCTACAAGAAGCAGAACAAAATCTAAATCCCTTACTCCAAGAACTAGTATATGAAAACTGATTACTGATATTTGAAATCATTCAAAATTTCATAGCTTATTTGACCATGTTTAGCTGATGCAGAAAATCCATGATCTTTTAACTATATGAACTATCTATTTGCTGCTTTGTACATTGCTTGCAAAAAATCTTAGTTCTAGGACTCTCAACTGTTTAAAATCCTGCCAAACAAGTCTAAACTCACCAGTCATCAACTGTATAGCTGTATTTGTGTAGAATATTATGCAGCTTACAAGAAAGTCTTCCAACAATTATTATTCTTGAAAGTATTCTAGGTTCCACAGCTCCCGAAATCGGCCTCTTGAACCTTTCAATACAGCTGTGAACAAGTGCTGCCTGAAAGCAATAAATAATGTCCCTTCACATGCTGACCTGCTGCAAGATGTTTTGATTAGTAACTTGTAACTATATTTCAATTCCAAGTCAGTCCTGAATTATAGAAGAATTCTTAACGCTCATGAGTTCACTTGGAGTTTTGGATAAAATTGTGCATTTGTATAATCACTAACAACCATTTAGTTCTTTTGATAGGTTTCTTCTTGATGAATTTAAATGAAAATATTCCCTTCATACATACTTAGCTGGTCACAGGTATTCTGTAGCATACAGTTCTGTACAGTTGAAGGGAAAATCGTTTCTTGCACAACTAGTATTTGTATACACCTATTACTAGTGTTACAGCCTACTTTCAGTCTTATTGCTTGGCACTTTCCATCACCTGTCCATCATATTTGTATAGTCACCTTTCTCTCATATTTTAACACATTCTAAAACTTCAACTATAGACCTTACAGTCAAGGAAACTAATGGTTATAGGCCAGTGACTTCTTGTTTATACACATAGTTTATAGGCCAATTTCACTTGTTTATAAATAGGTTATGGACCAATTTCACTTGATGTTTATGTATAGGTTATAGACCAATTTCGCTTGAAGCCTACACAGTTTATCTTGCCATAACGTAACTTAAATTGGGACAAACAAGATTGATCAGATTATTCTTTCCCAAAACACCTACCATCCTGACTAATACATCCTTTCCTACTTAGCCAACTCTCAAAGGATCTACTATCCAGTCCTAGCTTGGTTCAGGAAGGATTCACCGTTCCCTGGATCCTTAACAATACATCCTAGGGTCCTTTCTCTATCCTAAGCTGGATAAGGTGATTTACCTTCAAGTCACATTTGGGTCATTCATCCTGGGCTGAGCTGACCTTACCTTGGGATATTGCATACTAATACTTAGCAAAGTTTTCCCTTGCCTGCTTTAACCAGGTTGAAGATTGATAGCCCTCCAGGGCTCATCTTGCATCTTTGAAAGATTCGAGTTAAGTTGAGTTAGGTTAAGAAGATTGGGCAGTTCTGATGAATAGTGATAAGGTTGGTCCTAACTGAGGATTTTGGATAAAGATTCACTCGGCTCTATTCCCAAAACTTGTATTGTGTGTTCATACAGTCACTTCTACACTGTCAATCCATATTCCAGCTGAAGTATCAGGATTCAGAATCCTCAGATTGGAGAATAATCCTGAAAAAATTATTCAGCCTTGAATATCTGGTTTCCTAATTGGTGAAAGATAACTGTTTACCAGTGACACACTTGATGTGGTCAATTAGATGAAGCTACAGTTCTCAAGGCATATCAGCAGGTGCTCAAAATGAACAAAGTTTACTGTAGGAAGCTGGAGACATCATCTTAGAGTGGTTGAAATCACTTCGATTTTTAGACGGTCCCATTTATGTTGACGACATTCCCTAGTCATAAAATTATGTCATTATATACTAATACAATCTCATGTTTCTGACAAACATTTGACAGAGGTTTTATATATCAGATTCTCATTGACTACAGTAGTATGGGGTACAGGTACAGCAGAGATATATTTTTAGTGGTAGTTTGATGAGAGAGAGAGAGAGAGAGAGAGAGAGAGAGAGAGAGAGAGAGAGAGAGAGAGAGAGAGAGAGCGCTTCCATTAAAAGGCCCATGAAGAATAAGCAAATAGTCCATATAATTCGAGTACTAGTACTACAATGGCCACAGCATAAACCGAGCAACCGAGAGCTCCAATCAACGAAGGTGGTAGCACCACCACTGAGAGAGGTCACCCCAGGTGAGAGTTAACAGGACCAAAGCAGCAGAACATCTTACAAAGTCAAATGCTCCGGTAAAGAATCTCTTGAAATTCCAAGGGCTACTGTAAGAGCTCTTTGGAGTGTGAGAAGCACTGTAAAAGAGAGCCTAGTAAACAATAAATATATCAACCCAAATCTCGAAAAAAGATCTTACTTGCTAAACAAAGACCGTCAAATGTCAAGAGCTGCGCAGACCAAGCATCGGTCTATGCAAACAAAAGAGGGGGTTCCAGAAAAGGCTGCTAACGCCTCTGCCGTATAAAAAAACACCAGGAAGAGTTACTGATTCGCAAGAGAGCATAACAGTCTGGTGAAAGAAGCTGTGGGTTAAACTACAGGCTTGACCAGCTTGAAACCAGAGGAGAGAGATCACAGAGTTATTTAGTAAAATTCAATTTGATATATAAAACGATATAATATATTCTGGAAAATTATTTGTAAAAGGGTACCTTTCAAATATTCCATTGCAGCCTCAACATTAGCAAACAGTATGAGTGAAAGCAAGCAGGACAACGGACGTGCAAACAAAGCGACTGACAGAAAACTAGACCCAACCTTCGTCGGTATGAGACTAAGTTAACCATACAAGATGTCTAGTCACTGGACTTCCAGACACCCGAGGAAAACAATCTTCCATTCCAAAATTCAGTCAATCACAAATTGAGATAACAGCTTCAGCCAGACTAAGGATTCATTCCTGCAGACTGGATGAAGGAGAATCTCCATGGAATGTCAAATGAACGCCCAACATAAATACATGACGATCAAACAGCGGGACATGACCAAGCACTGAAAATCGTCAAAAACTGAAAAAACTTATCCAAAAGAATCGTTCCCACAACTTGTGACATTTACATAGGGCTGTTGACAGTTTCACACTAATCAATAACAGGACAAGTTATTACGATGTACACAAATCTTCACTTCATTACACGATCTGTACATAACACTTATAAACAAGCATGCCTCTGATCCTCACTAAGCTGAGAGAGAGAGAGAGAGAGAGAGAGAGAGAGAGAGAGAGAGAGAGAGAGAGAGAGAGAGAGAGACAGACAGACGTTCATAACCATGATCAACATCAAAACTGAGCGATCACAATATCCAGATGAAAAGGGAAGGGACCCACCAACCGTCTGACCAGAATTCATAGTAGAATGTCTTCAATAAGCGCAAAAAAGTAACAGGATTAGATATTGCAAGGATTTAACAAAATATCCTTTCCGTACGCAATCCTAAGGACGAGCAACCAGGCCTAATGATTAGCAAGAATGTAACCAGATGTAGACGCCACCAGATGAATGCATAGCAACCAGTAAATATAAAAGACCATAAACCACCATAAAGACCAGAAAAACTATTCTTTAGTCCTAGAACAATCCATCATAAGCAATTCTAGATTCTCTGATCAGTCATGTCAAATGCTGGAATGGTATTGAGGTGCTACAAGTTATCAAAATCTACAACAACCCTTTGCACTGGTGCGGGAGGCAGTCAGTGTGTCACTGGGGCAGGAAAACTAACAATCAACGAGCCAAGGACACAATTCTGCAGTATGAGAGAGAGAGAGAGAGAGAGAGAGAGAGAGAGAGAGAGAGAGAGAGAGAGAGAGAGAGAGAGAGTTTAAATAAGTAACCATGAGAGCCGAATCCTGCCTCAAGATACAATGCCGTCAGGAGCTGTCAATTGGCATGATTAAGCTGACAATAAAACGCTTTGTTCAGCTTTTTCTTCTTCACAAAACATTTCTCGCAAGTTTTTATTTCCAAGAGAAAATAGATGAAGAAAAAAAAGGATACAATAAAAAATATATAGAAATCCCTCTTCCTTTCATTACAATTGAAACTCGAAGGCTGCAAATATCCCGTAGATGACAATCTATTAAGCAGAAATTTAATTAGTATCAGGCAGATTTCACTTCCAGTTCTCTGTCTGATTTAGCTGCTGTGGCGATGTTTGCTATATATTTTCTCCAACATTTCCTGTGCCTGTCCACTGCATAATTATCATCTGTGATAGCCTGATAACATAAGCTTTCTAAAGCACCATACTTAGGCCTCTGTGCAAGCAGTAATGCAACTTTCCATAGCTTGTACGAGTACAAAAGTGAACAAAGACGAAATTCATACTTCATCGCGGATATTCATGTCAGGCTACACCGCAGATGTGAAACTCTCACTTAGGCCTATAAGCTTACGTCACTGATGTACTGGGGATTACATATTGAACTCTAACACTTCAAAGCTTCACTTGCGTTACAGTGTCATAATTCAGCTGAGAGAGAGAGAGAGAGAGAGAGAGAGAGAGAGAGAGAGAGAGAGAGAGAGAGAGAGAGTATTTCAATATTTTAAGGTTACATACTCGAGTACATAATATAGATTTAGCAGATGACACAGAATGAACAAAAAGGGAGCAAAACCACGTGAACATCGGCCTAGATTCCCAATCTTGGTCAACACGATATCATCGAAAAATCCTTAAACTACAAACTGGATTATGCGCGCACACAATTTTAAACACGTCAACCCAACCACCAACAACACACACACTCTCTCTCTCTCTCTCTCTCTCTCTCTCTCTCTCTCTCTCTCTCTCTCTCTCTCTCTCTCTCTCTCTCTCCAGGACCCCGTGGAAGTATGGTCATATTCAATCTCCATTTCCAAAAATGCTGGCACACTTTTTTACCCGAAACACAGGAGCTCGCAGTCCGGGAACGCCATAAATTTCAGAAGAAATGTCTCTGAACTGAAACTCCAGCTCTTGACACCAACTTTAGGTAATCACCCCCCAAAAAAAATCAAGTTAAAACTTGAACCAAAAATAACTCCATTGAGTCATCTCTGAAAAGAGCAATGGAAATCTGAACAGCATTATAATGGAATTTATCACAAATGAGACAAATGCAGACTGCACGCAAGCCACGGGACTGGGCTACTGGGGTTGCAAGCACACTCTAGAGCAGACGTTTCGGAAAAATGATTGGGAAACAGATAAGAAATGATAGGAAGGACACTGACGCCGCTTTTGGCAAACTTCTTGTCTTGAGGGAAGGCACAGTCTCCCCCCTTTCCACGGGCCTTCTTGACTGAATGATGACTCCTCAAGCCAAGGCTGCACCATCCTAAAAAGGATACAATCCTATTTCGAAACTGAAATTGCAATGAAAGCTCTCTCACCTCACCAAACACAAACCTTACAAAAATACTAAACAACAAACACAGCTTGATAACACGGAACCACGTTCGTCAATAAACTGTAGAAACGCTCGGTGTTTATTTCACCAAGTTAATCACAAGAGCACGTAGGCCTATACTGCACTCTCACTCTCTCTCTCTCTCTCTTTCTCTCTCTCTCTCTCTCTCTCTCTCTCACACACACACACACACACACACACAAACGCGCACACACACACACACAAACGCACACACACACACACACAAACGCACACACACACACACGCATACAGCCTGAGCTGAGCTTGTGAAAAACTGAAACAGGAGACTAAATATGTATAGTATAACTATCAATATCAGTGCATCATACGCTTTAACTCTCTCTCTCTCTCTCTCTCTCTCTCTCTCTCTCTCTCTCTCTCTCTCTCTCTCTCGTGTGTTTGTGTGTTGGGCAAATGCGCTTCTGGAAAACGAGCGACTGCTCAGACAGACTACGAGAAGGCCAACAGTCTGGGGAGAGATGGACTCGAGACCCCCAGGAACTTGGGAAACTAGATCAATCACCTGGACCTAATACTCAAGTAGTTAACGTCTAGCTGACGGTGACAAGAAATCCCTGACGATCAGTGAATGCTTAGGTTTGGCGACCCACAGTGAATGGCAGATGATAAGGCATTATCTTGGGAAGCATCAACAGCCCAAAATGAGGGCTTAGAAACGTGCAACAGCCTTTAGAGGACTGGTGTGAGTGGTAACGGATATGACAATTCGGCTCGAGAGGAGAGAGAGAGAGAGAGAGAGAGAGAGAGAGATGCATTCCTAGACATGCTCCACGTCAAGACTTAGCAATCACAATATGCAACATTGCCTGACCAGAATTTGTAAAAAGCCGAAGGTAGAAGCGAAAGTCACAGGGTTAGATCAAGGCCTTGGGTTAGATATTCCCAGGACTAAAAAATATCCTTTCCGCACGAAATCCAAATGACGAGAAGCCAGATGTCCTTGACAAGACCAGGGACTCAAGAAGCAAATGGGCACGAGATTCAGACCTTTGATTTTGAGGTATCAAAGACCCTGCTCATTTATTTTTAATGGTAGTTGAAGCAGAGATTGGGGGCGGGGAGAGTTCCGAGTTTGAAACTTCCCACAAAAGCTGCTGCTGAGGGGAAACACTGCAACTGTGGACCTCGCCAGCACTCATTGTGTGAGTTGATGACATTTTCAGTTTATAAACATTATTCGTATTCTTAACAAATTGCCAATCTGTTCAGCCTGAGACAGACGAGAACCTTCCTTTGGCGAGATAGCATAGCAGCTATTAATAGGTTAGATAAGATCATAAAACTCGCGTCGGTTTATTAAAACTAGATTCATAGTTAATTTCTGATGTATACGAGAGAGAGAGAGAGAGAGAGAGAGAGAGAGAGTAGCCACTAGTTTATAAACAAATTGAAGGGGGACAAATACTGCTATACATACTGCATAAAGTCACAAAAGGTGGTGCGAATCTCTCTCTGCAAAACCCTAGACAGAAACGTTCTGTTGGACCTTCCACGAAGCCCACAGAATAATAAATTTTTCAGGAATGATACTGAAAGCGAGATGATGCAAATAAGACTGAAAAATAGTGTGACTATTGCAGAAACTAAGGCTGTATAATACACAGCCTCCATGAGTGAATAGACCATTTGAACGAATTAACATACGAAAAGTACAATCAAAATGAAAACATTTACTATGTACAGTATATTGCCCTGTACATGGCGGGGTTGATATTCACGCCAAGGAAACCCCACAAAATTCCTTAAATTTGTGATTCCAGTGACGGAATATAGTGCAGCAGATAATTGCATATTTCATAAGAATCGTTCAGATAGTGAAACAAGCATGAAATTTTGCACAAGTGCTCTTTAAAGTTCCCTCTATCAGAAAAGGGCGCTGGCCACGCAAAAAATTTAATATGGCGGCCAAATTCCAAGATGGCGGCAAGTATCGACAGATTTTGGCTAATTTTTCACTAGAATGGCATGTATTTGCTTCTAGCAATATGGTAAAGCTCTTCCATACTATTTCTTGTGAATATTATGTTTCTGTAGCTTCCCAGTACAGTTTACCTTTAAATATGGGGGCTATATGGCTGCCAAGAAAAGGTAGAAACAATAATTATAATGAGAAATAATGCCCGTTCAACAATTATCGTTTTAAGCATGGATCTTGGTTTCTGTGGTTTTAGATCCTAATGAGGCCATCTCTTTCGAATAACTCATCAATTTTGAAGGAAAATTAATAAATGTAAAAGAGTGTATGTCTGCACACAACCAGGGCACACTGGTGACATCACCGCTGTGTAACTCAGCATGGGGTTCAGTGCCAGCTAATCCAGCTTTACTAATCCTGTAGTCTTAGACTAGTAGTTGTAGTATAGTTTAGTTTAGTGTCCCAAATGCTTTCTAACAGCCCCAGACCAGCTATAGTTAGATAGCCGCACCTGAATAGACAGGATGTGCCAGCGCGGGAGAGCCGAGCCAAGGGTATGGGGGCTGTACATGATGGTTCATGTACTTACCCGGATGGTGTACAGATCACACGGGACTTAAATGGCACTGGATGAATGATCGGGCTAGGTGTAGGGAGACCGAACCTAGTTGAATCCCATACAGGAATGTGTGCTTTGTTTAAGGTGGTAAAAGGATAACCCCTCGGCCTTAATCAAAAGTGAAATCATGGCAGAATGTGATGCCAATCCAATATTGAGCAGTAGAAAAACAAACTGGAGTTTGTGTTGTCTTTGTCAGAAGGACAAAAGAGGTGAGCACTTGACATCACCTCCAAGTCATCATGTCCTAGACCATGATGGGTACACAATGCTGGCAAGGAACATTCCCATGTTCAGTGAAATTAATGAAATGCCACTGATAATGGATCCAGCAAGGCTGGATGAAGGTGATGGCATAGAGGCCACTCTCAGGAAAAATGCAGCAAAGTACCATGTGAACTGTCGCTTGTTGTTTAACAACACTAAACTGGACCGTGCAAGAAAGCGACAATCCAATGACCAGACCAGCAACACTGAGACTAGTCGTGCAAAACTGCGCCGAACCAGTCATGACAATGAAGTTTGCATTTTCTGTGAGAAAGTGGCACCTGCATCTGATCTCAGACAGGCTAGTACTAAGGGCCTTGACTTGAAATTGCGTGAATGTGCAGAGATACTTAGTGATGGCAAGCTCCTTGCTAAGTTGACTGGTGGGGATGTCATTGCACAGGAGTTTAAGTATCACCATGCCTGTCTTTGTGCCCTCTACAACAGAAAAAGGTCCTACCTGAGGAGCCTTGAGAAAGACCAAGGTAGCACTGAGTCAGAATCAGATGTGTATCCACTAGTTCTGTCAGAACTGATGACATACATTGTTGAAAACAACCTTTGTTCAGATGATCCAGTCACATTTCGGCTGGCAGATATTTGCCACCTCTACCAACAATGTCTGGAACAATTAGGTGTAGAGTCACCAAGTGTAAATTCCACGAGACTCAAAGACAAACTTCTGGCAGAAATTCCAGAACTTGAGGCTCATAAATCTGGCAGAGATGTATTACTTGCATTTCAAAAGGATGTGGGAAAAGCACTTGCTCAATCATCTGATCTTTCAGAGGCAGTTATCATTGCTAAAGCAGCAAATATTCTCAGAAAGTCTATACTTGATCATCAGTCACGGTTTGATGGCACATTTTCTGAGGCTTGTGTACGAAATTCTGTGCCTCCTCTCCTGCTCCAGTTTGTAGGGATGGTTGAGCATGGGGCTGACATCAAGTCACAGTTACGATTTGGAGCATCAAAGTCAGACCAGGCCATTGCACAGCTCATGCAGTTCAACTGCTACTCCCGATACAAAGAGGGAGCAACAACTCATAGACACTCCAAAGACAGAGAAACACCATTCCCAGTCTACATGGGACTCTCAGTCTATGCCAAAACCAGGAAGAGAAACCTGGTTGAAATGCTACATCAGTATGGCCTCAGTATCTCTTATGACAGAGTACTGGAGGTCTCTGCACAGTTAGGAGATGCCACAGTTAGCAAATATGTGGAGGAGGGTGTGGTCTGTCCTCCAGTACTGCGAAAAGGGTTGTTCACCACTGCAGTGATGGACAACATCGACCACAACCCATCTGCAACTACTGCCACTACCTCCTTCCATGGAACTAGCATCTCCATATTTCAGCACCCCACCAAGGAGAACACTGGACAGGAAAGACAGCAACTAAAGTTTGCACCTGAGAAAGTGAGGTCGGTGCCTGAATTGCCGGACACATTCACAAACATCTCACCAGCTTCCTTTCAAACAAAGAACCCTGTGCCACCAAACACTGCAATACCAAAGCCACCCACAGATATCTTGGGGCCACAGCTTGCACTGGAGTATCAGTGGCTAGACAAGGTCATAGTCACCCAGGAAATAGATGATGCAGTGAATCTGACGTGGTCAGCTCATCACGCTTCAATGAAGAGAAGCCCAGAATTTGAAGTAACCATAACTTCATTGCTTCCTCTCCTGCGTGATCAGGCTCATTCTGTTGCTACGATCAAACACATGATGCAGAAAGTGCAGGATGTCACTGATTTTCTGAACCCTGGCCAGATACCCATAATCACAGCTGATCAGCCAATCTATGCCGTAGCAAAGCAGGTGCAGTGGCAGTGGCCTGATCAGTATGGCGAAGACAAGTATCTGGTAATGTTTGGTGGTCTGCACATTGAGATGGCAGCAATGACATCTCTTGGTACTCTTCTTCATGGCAGTGGTTGGACAGGAGCTCTGGTGGAGGCAGGAGTTGCTTCATCTGGAACTGCAGAATCCTTCCTGTCAGCTGCAAGTGTAACCAGGACACGGCAGATGCACCAGGTTACAGCCTCTAGTTTGTACAAACTCCTGAGGACAGCATCACTGACTACTGTGCTGAGAAAGCAAACAACAATGAGCAGGCATTAGAGTTTGAGGAGTGGTGTGGCCTTCGAAGACAGCAGAGTCCACAGTTCCACTTCTGGCACATGGTGTTGTCTATGGAACTTGTGATATTCCTACTGATCAGGTCCTTCCGTGAGGCCAATTTTGTCCTCTACTGCCAGGCATTGCATGAGCTGATACCCTACTTCTTTTCCAACAATAATTCAAACTATGCTCGTTGGCTGCCTATTCACCTCAGGGACATGCTTACCCTAGAGAGTTCACACCCAGAGTTGCACAAGGAGTTCAAGGCTGGCAACTTTGTTGTGCACAAGACCAGTCGCCAGTTCTCAGCAATGGCTCTTGACCAAGCTCATGAGCAGACCAATGCCTTTATAAAGGCTGATGGCGGAGCCATTGGGCTGACTGAAGATCCGTCAGCACTCAGAAGATGGATGGTGGCTGGCCCAGAGATCATCCGCTTGGTGTCTGCATACGAAACAGAGGTTCAAAGTAAGGAGTCTAATGAGCAGACAACACACCATGAACAAACACCTCATGCGCAGAAGACATTCTTGGAGAGAGTCAGCAAGCTGTCATTGGCTTTGCAACACTTGGGAAGTCCTTTTCAGGAAGAGAGCCAGGATCTGTATTCCATTGACAACAAAGACATTGCCCACCCCAGCTCAGCAGAACTTCTACAGACACACCTTGACAGAGGCCGCACTAAATTTCAGAAGTTTTCAGACTCTTTGGCAAACAATGCAGTCTCCTTCTATGAGCCGATAAAGAAGAACAGAACTGACTTCTTCAGGCAAGAAGCTGCTCCTGTAGAACAGTCAAACCAGAAACTTCTGAAGGAGGATTGCCAGCTTTTCTCAAAGCTATTTATATCCTGTCAGAGCCGTGAATGTGATCTGCAGGAATTCTTCCAGCACGAGAATCAAACATTCCCAGCTTCCCTTAGTGAGGGTGGTAGGCTGTACACATGTCAGAAGTCTCAGCTGACCTCGGTCCTGGAGAGTCATGTTACACTAGAAGACAAAGAACCAAAGACTGATGTCCTCATTGTAGATGGATCAGCTTTGGTCCATGCCTTGCCACCAAAGAAAGGAAAGACCTTTGAGGGCTATGCACTTTGCAACTTCTTGCCTGTGATACAATCCTATAGCAGCAAGTACACATCATCACATCTTGTATTTGATGTATACAATACATCCAGCCTCAAAGCTGAGACCAGGCTCCAACGTGGTCAAGGAGGAAGGCGCAAGGTGACAGACAAGAACACAATTCCATCCAACTGGCGCAATTTCCTAAGACACGATGCCAACAAGACAGAGTTGTTCCAGTTCCTGGCAGACAAAGTTGCCCAGATGTCTGCCACAAATGTTGTCATTGCCACGAAAGGGTCTGCTGTCCTCAGCACTCATGAGGCTAGTCTTCAGGGACTGGAAAAGTGCTCTCATGAGGAAGCTGACACCCGCATCTTTCTCCATGCCAAATATGCCACAGAACATGGAGCCAAGACCATCACGGTTAAAGCAAATGACACAGATGTTCTTGTCGTTGCAGTCAGTGCTTTCTCCACTCTCCACAATCTAGGGCTAGAGAAGCTATGGGTGGCATTTGGCCAAGGCCAGAGCCTGCGCTGGATTGCTGTGCATGACCTGTGCAACTCTCTGGGCCAGGAGAAGGTGAATGGCATGCTCTTCTTCCATGCGTTCACAGGCTGTGATACAGTGTCAGCCTTCCGGAGCAAGGGCAAGAAGACCGCCTGGCAGACATGGAACATCTTTCCAGAGGCCTCCACTGTGTTCTCCAAACTGAGTCACTACCCTCTCAGAGTGGAAGAGAGTGACCTGAAGGTCCTGGAGAGGTTTGTCATACTTATGTATGAAAGATCCAGCACTGCTGGCACTGTGGATGAGCCTAGACTTGATATGTTTGCCAGAAAACAAAGGGCATATGAGGCCATTCCACCAACCAGGGGAGCTCTCCTCCAACACACCAAGCATGCTGCGTACCAGGCTGGTTGTGTGTGGGGGCAGGCCACCCAGTGTCAGCCACAGCCAGAGAACCCTGCTGAGTGGGGATGGCAAAAGTCTGGTGAAGCATGGCAAGTCCTCTGGACAACCAACTCGCCCTTAGCCAAGAGTTGCCAACAGCTTACCAAATGTGGATGCAAAGCAGGCTGTCGGGAAAGGTGCAAGTGCTACAAGCTGGGTCTTCCCTGCACAGCTCTGTGCACTTGCAAATGTGAAGTCTAGATAAATATTGCCCTCTCTTCAGTAGATAATCTAGCTTGAGCATCCAACGTGTCATGCTATGCCTACCTTCTTATCCTCGAATTTTTCAAAGGTGTAGGTTGAGAGACCTATACATAGATTGGTTGCGTTTAGTCCGTATTTCTCTTCTTTTCTTTTTATGGTTACAGTCTTAGACACAATGTTGTATGTGACCATACCATTACTATTTCAGTTGAAAATAGCATATTAGTTAAACTGTCTGATCACATGAATATACCATTAAATAAAAACAGTTGGTCTCTATGTCTGCTAGCGCTGTGGATAGAAAAAAAAACTTTTATGGCAACCATTTTGTACGCCATCTTGGTTACAATTCATTTAGTAAGGGTTTTCAATAAAATGTGTGGTATGGAACATTTTTATAACCTAAAAGTCGAGGTTTAAAAAAAAAAAACTGGCATATTCCATCCAATAGATGCTCCCAAACCAGTGAATCTCAACATAAATGGCGGCCATTTTGAAAAATAGCCGCCATCTTGGATTTTCAGGTGGCCAGCGCCCTTTTCTAAGAGAGCGTAGTCTTAGGAATGTTTGTGCCAAATTTCATGTTTGTTTCACTATCTGAACGATTTTTACAGCAATCTGCTGCACTACTACTCCTCTGCCGAGCGAAGCAAGGGTAACCTCTGTAGGCGAGAACACAGCTACTCATGTATCTAGTAAAAATAATTCATTTTGACCAGTCCCCATAAAATAAAACATTGTCACCTTTTACATATAAAACATTCTTTTGATACTTTTAAAATTCACCACAGCCACCCCTGTTTTGCAGCCTCCTCCACCTCCACTTCGAATGCCTTTGTTGCACCTCCACCGCCGACCGTTGCACCTCCACCGAGTGAAGCGAATGTGATGGAAACATCTACAGCGAATGCTGGAAGACATTGTCGAGTAGGCGGTGCCAAACAGCGAGTGCCCCAGCAGCAGGAATCACCGTTGCTTGACAGGGACGGAGAGGTAGGCAACCGGATTGTGAGTACCATCACATACTCGACTGCGGTGGGAACGCACGTCGATGTGACAACGGCACTCAGACTTAACCGAATGCAACTCACCAAGGAGGTTATACGCGCTCTGAACAACCTGAATGTAAATAGCGCCATGCTATACTTGTGCATTGTCATCAGCAAAGAGAGAATGATGGGTGCCAGTGCCACTTGTGAAACTGGTACTTTTTACATTAATACCCTACCAGTGTTAACAATGGCGGACACTGCACTCGATGTGATAGACGAGGCTATCGAATATGTGGCGAGCAATCTGGAAGATAGACTAAACTTGAGTGAAGGTTCAGGTTGGCGCATCACATCGTTGCGCAGTGTACAGATCAAGATCTCCCGGCAAGAACTGGTGAACATGGCCAATTTTCGAGAGTATCCTGCATGAGTTAGGGGCGGTGGACAAATCGTTAACGTCAATTCAGGGTACAACTGCATCATTACAGTGTTACAAGCATACAGCATGCTCGAGGGAAATGATGATCCTAACCGCAACCTCACCCGAGATGTGAAAAGACGAATAAACTTGAAATGCTTCACCATTAAACACACGCCCGACATACCTGTGAACAGTGATACCTTCAAAACGTTAGAGAAGGATAACAACCTTACTATTTATGTATATAAATTGAGGGAAGTGGTCATGGGAAAGGGACAGAAAAAACACTGGACAGTGCATCTCGCCAGAAAGGGGGCAATCCCCGACCAGTTCCTCTACTGTTGATCACTGATGACCATGTCGCCCTCATCAAGGATTTGCTAACCTTCATATATACTTTCCACCATTTGAAATCAGGTAGGCGTGACCATGCAGCGGGCGTGTGTTACAATTGCCTCACTCTCTTCAAAACTCCAGCCATCCGCGACGCTCACACCCAAAGATGTTCAACCCAAACCACCATTCTATACCCTGAACCTGGCCAGTTTAAACAGTTTACCAAAGTGAAAGCGCTGATAAAAGCTGACGCATTGCCTTCTTAGATTTTCAGGTGTACAACAGACAGCCAGAAGAAGATGAAGACCCGAGAATTGTTTCGAAGTAGAAAGCGTACGCCTATTGCTACGTCATCATCGATGGCAGAAGCGGTGAATACTGTGTACACAGAGTAGGTGTAGGTGAACAGTGTGTCGACGATTTTCTCAATAAAATTACGAGAGACGGGGCCAGGTTATATGAGAGGAAATTAAATGTGAAACAAGTTGAAAGATCCCTGCCCGTTTTAGTGCATAATTTATCATGTGATGCCGCCCTCATCTTGAAAGAAGCATTCGCGAAACACAACTTTGAAATTTTGAAACGCGATGGGGTACATTTTATGCACTGAAAACGGGTAACATCTGATTGATGGATAGTTTGAACATGATAAGAAGATCGCTATCTAGTCTCGCTTCAAGCCATATTAAACAGAAAGGGTCACTGGAAATCACACGTCGGATGTTATCCAAATATCCTGACGAGTGCACAGAACTGGTTTTAAGTACGGGTAAGCGGTATTACCCCTATGATTATGTCACAGGTTTCAACGTGTTGAGAAAAATGGGTGTCCCTCTTAAAGTGCATTTCAATTCCTCACTGACGGGGGAAAACATACCCGACGAAGGATACGAGCACGTCTGCAAAGTGTGGAAGGCTGCAAAGTGTACTAACCTGCTTGATTATACCATTTTATATTTGGTTATGGATGTGGGATTATTGTGTGATGTTTACTCAGCTTGGAGGAATGCCGCTTACGCACAATTTGGATTAGACCCGATCTATTATTTAACCTCTACCTCTCTCTCTCTAAATGCATTTCTTCACTCTTCACGAACGCGCCTCCCCCTAATTTCTGACGGGGAAACTTACCAGTTGATTTCCAACAACATTAGAGGCGGTTTCTGCAGTCTAGTCCCAAGACACGCCATAGCCAACAATCCCGAGTTAAATCCAAATTTTAAAACGGGTGACAAACAATCATATATATTATATGTTGATTTCACTAGTCTTTATCCCATAGTCATGAGCAGATATAAAATGCCTCTGGATGAAGTAACGGAGCTCTCCCCCGCCGAACTTGAGAATTTTATCGCCAGCAATATCACGAGCATCAATTCGCAGGGGGAATACGGTTACTTCATCCTCCTCGATACCAAGAAGGTTAGAGATGATGTTGCCCTCCAGACTGATGACTTCCCTTTCGGAAGGTGTAAGAGAGATATCCGTCAAATATCCCTGAAATCTACGTCATTAACGAAGAAGAAAAAAATATTGAAGAGTCACAAAGGTGGCGCCATTCTGTCCGTATTACTTACTTTAGTAGCTAGTTTGATAGGCAGTCTTTTTTTAAAATAGGAAAAAAAATAAAAAATAAAAAGAAAATAAAACAAAATGAAGGAATTCTACCTTGTACCAGCTATCACATATGAGAGGTTGACAAAAGGTCGGGAAACATGCGTTAACAGCAATAATGTTAATAACCATAGTAATAACGTTAACATCAATGCCGACGGTGAAGACGGCGCTGGTGGGGGAGAAGGAGGAGGAGGGGGAGGGTGGGTTAATGCGGGGGCGGGTGTCGCACCCATTCCTCTTAACGTGCAGAGAAATGTGAATTTTCCAGCAAATGCCAAAACAGTTACACCTCCACCTCCTATACCTCCTGGTATTATTCCTATATTATTCAAAAATCATCAAATACCATATGAGACTGCCTTGGTTAACCACTTGCAAAATTCAGGTGCAATTGAATGGAATGGAGAAGGGGACTTGTCCCACCCGCTTATGGGATATAACATTTTAGATGTAGCAAGAGAATTTCAAGCGAATAAGAAGACGGATGATAACAATTTACCCAGTTATAACTATATAATTGAACGGGGTGGTATTAGAGATCAGATGGTGAGAAACTCAGCTATAAAAAAACAGATAGAAGCATGTCTCAATTCACCTAGGAAAGGAGGGGGAGGAGGAGGAGGAGGGAGGAGATTAATGAAAAACAAGGTGGCGAAGAAAAAGGTGAGCATGTGGCAACCATATTGATGAGTCAAGAAATTAACGTGTTCAATCCCGCAGCAGCAGCGATAAACTTTTTCACGAGTGAGTGACCGTTCTGATGCATATCACAACTTATCTGCGGCAAATCCTTCCCTTATTGCGGGGTTTAAGACCCGTTCAGTCATGTTCGGTCATGGGGGTGGGCTCTGAGATAAACCTGTTCAATCAAGAGGGTGGGGGCGAAGCCCAGCGTGATGAATCACAGAAGGGAAGACGAGGAGGTGTGGAAAATTGAAGGAGTTTATGGAGGCATTAGTATTCCAGCTCGTGTAGCGTTAACGTGTACACCCTTCCAATTTTCACAGTTCAAGTTGCAAGTTGGTTTTCGGGAGATTATCCTAGACCAAGTTCAAGAAGAAGGAGTGTTGCCTGGTTATAGCTACTAACTGTGTAATGTGCCGGAATTATGGCATTGTTCAAGACATTGTAAGAGTTTACCCCTACGCCGACGTTGCAGGTCTCCGTTACAACAGAGCTGGGACGAGTTACGCTGCATTCCACCACCGCGGGATAGAAGGTACCGCCGTTTTGAGAGTGCCCGAGGGGGAAAATACATTCGATGCAGAAGAACCCGACCTACCCATTATTGTTACGTTGTTAACCCAATATGGAATTGATGCTTCTGTTGAAGAGAATGAATTCGCCAAAACGAGTATAATGTATTCCAAGGATGAAGACTATGCAGAAAGGTTGCGAAACGACACGAGAGAAATGAGATACAATCACTTCTACGCATCATTGAAGAGTATTAAATCGCAGTTAATGAAAGCGTCGCGTCAAGATGTGAAATATATTCTATTTGCTGCGGGGATAGGACTAAGTGGTCGTGTGAACTGTGATTGGTTAAACCATTACCTGCCTGCGATTGTCTCCTTTGGTGAGGAGATGAAACGACACGGAAGTCACTTGCATAGCTATCGTGGAAATTGTTTTATCACACCTTAAAGAGAGAGGTGTGCAGACGATGTGAAGTTGAAAGACGCATCATCCAAATTGAAACGTTTGGAAATAATGAATGCAGAGAAATTATGTTTGGGGATTGAACAAAACATGGATGTCTCTTCCCAACTGAAACGTTTGGAAATTGTGAATGCGGAGAAATTAAACTTTGGCGTTCAACGTGGCAAGCTGTGTGACACACCGATGTAAAAATGATTACCAAAGTCTGTAATTTAATATGTGTATTTTAATATATGTATGCCTGTATGTATGTACGTTCCAACAATTTGTATAATAAAGCAGTTTTTTTTATTTTATACATAATTTTTTATTCATCCATTCTATGTTGTGAGGCATATATATGTATGCAATTGTGTGTATTATCAGCATTGCACATTCAACATGTGTAGCGATTACATTGTATATGTGAATAGCGGATTGTGTCTGGATTTATTTCCCGAAAACCAGTCCTGTAAATTTACAAACAATTGTCCACTCCCATAACTCTATCAAAAGAGGTGGAATATGAAATGGGTGTTATAGGGGTTACACTCCCAAATAAATACTACGCTGTCACACCTGAAGATAGAGATTTCACAATTCATTTTAGAGCAACCTTAAATCAGGGTTTGGCACCTCGCTCGTGGTTTCACTTATGTTCCTGCCGTTGGATTATTAGCGGGAGATATGAATAGATTGACCAGAGCACTCAATACGGATGTTACAGAACAGTTGGAAACATTTTATGGTGCATGCATTCGAGGTGTTATGCGAAGGGAAGGATTATTTTCATGGAATGATGATTTGAAGCGGATGAGTCTCACATACGTGAATAACGAGATGGCGAAAGTAGAAGGAATTGTTTCAGTCACTGTAAAGTTTAGTGTTAGAGCAGCGCGAGTATTAGGGTTTAACACAGTATTGACATACGCGATTTATGGTTCAGGGGCAATGAGAAATCATCTCTCCAGAATTTCATATCTCGACGATCACAGTACTGACTGTGTGTACTTATATTCCAACATTATTCAACCTTCATCGCTCTGTGATAAAACTGTAAACAATCCTGGATTGTTTCGCGTTGGAATGTGCACCGAGTAGAGGTGTACATAATGCTGTTAATAAACCTATAACCGTGAATGTGGTGGATTACATCGTGATTGATGTAACGAATCAGAAGGGGGAAGATGTCAAGTTTATTATAGGTAAAACCGTGTCATGCACCATTCATATAAGACCTAGATGAAGGAAATTGTGAGCAGTACATTATCAGTATGGCGGGCGAACACATTATATATGCGAGCAGTCTTGGCAGCCTGGACAAGTATGAAAATAACTCCCCATCAGGGTTTGTGAATAGGTTACCCATTCCTATATTCCTGCTGAATGGTAGCGAATATGAAGTATGTCTCGCTTCGATCATGTTTATTATGCTGTATTATCGAGAGATGAAGAATTCACCCACTACTTTGTTACTGATCGTGGTAAAAACGATAAGCATGCCTATAACTATAGACCAACGACAGCTATATTAGCGGGGGATATGAAAAGGTTGGTGAGGATGCTTAACAAAGATGTTTTTGAACATTTAAAAGTGTATTTTGACATTGAATACAAAAACGTTTTCAACAGCAATGATATATTCAGTTGGGATGAAGACAGCCGGAGAGTTATCATCCCTCACGTTAGGAGGAGGAGGAACATTAAGGCGGGGGATATTAGAAGTGTGACTGTCAAATTCAGCGATAAAGCTGCCAGGTTGTTAGGTTTTAAAAATAATACAACGTACAAAGTTTACGGCCTCGAGGCATTGAATGTGCACCTCTCTGACGATTCCTTACCCGATAATTGTGGTGTAGATTATATGTACGTGTACACAGACATCGTTCAACCGACTGTTTTTGGAGGTGAAGTAGTAAATATATTAGATTGTTTCACAATAGAGAGTGGTAAAGGGAAGGGGATACACAATACAGTATACAAAGCATTGAACACGAACATCCTGGAACAGATTTCGATCGTTATCACGGACCAGAATGGGAGGCACATCCATTTCAACAATGGTTCGAGTGTCACCTGAGTGCTTCATATAAGACCCAGATAGAGAGGTACGTATAAAAACACCTTCTTTTCAGCGTTTTTCATTATTTACTTTCGCAACCTCGCGTAATTAGGAACGTTCAAACACCCGCTCTGCTTAACAAAAACAGGGGAGGAGATTGAAAGTTTTTTTTTTTTTTAGTTAACAGGTATGAGGGTTGTCTTCGCTCCACCCTCTGAGGTGGTATTTAAAACATTACTCCCTTTTATGTTGAATGTTGCTAAACCTTCTGTTAAAGAGTTTGGCAGATCGGTGCTTTCCGATGTAGTGAATGATCAGTTGCCTTTGCGGGAATCTTTAAAAAGACATGGAGTGACAGCTCTCAAAACACGGGCCGACGAATTTTAAATGGAAATGGGAGGGTCGCCAGGAAAAAGGTGGGAGGTGGAGTATGTCGTACACTCGCTAGCTCATCCGCGAGGAGAGGGAATAAGAAGAATAAGGAGAAGAAGAAGAAGAGAATGACGAATGGAAGGGTTAAATCGTGAAGTAAATATAACAAGGATGTGTATGATCTTCTTTGATTCATTAACCTTTTGCCCGTTGGCGTGCATGCACACATTCTCTCTCCTCTTGCATTTTTTTTTCAGGAATGGCGATCATTGTCCCTAACATGTCTGGGATGGGAAACAAAGTTCCTGTCTCCTCCTATATTGCGGGTATCTCAGATTTGTTCCCAAATGTGAACAGACATAGAATTATAGAAAGCTCGATTAATTCGAAGGAAAGGTTGGATTTCACACCGAGTAACAATTCAGTAAATCGAATCCTGACAGACAGTTATATCGAGTTTCGTATTAATGGTATTACTGGTTCCTTCTTGGATTTATCGAGTATAGCTTTGGAATTATACATTACAGTGGCCAGGGCTGGTGTGCGGCTAGCAGACAATGTACATGTTGCACTGGTTAATGGTATAAGTAATATGCTTTTTAAATCCGTCTCTGTTTTCTTGAATGAAAAGTTGGTGGAATCGTGTCCTGTTTTTAACTATCAATCATACATAAAAATGCTCAAGAGCGTTAAAACCAGCGCACAACCGACTGTTGGTGTAAGTGGGTTTTTCCACGATGACTTTAACGTTACGCATGGTGTTACACAGACCTACACCGGCGCTTCTTTCAGACAGCTGAGTAGGTGGGAATCTCGGATGTTGAGCTCCATTAAGGCGGGGGGAATTCACATGTACTTTCCACTCCTTATAGATCTGGCGAGTATAGACATGTATTTGCTAGATTCCGTGGATTTGAGAATAAGACTCGAAATGGCGAATAACAACTGGGTGATGGGTGCACACACAGACAGACACTTAAATGATCTGAATATAGAAAATGCCAAGTTGTGGATTGATTGGGTTACCCCTCATTATAGCACCATGTCCGCTTTAAACACCGCTCTAGCAGTTAACCCGATACAACATATATTTGATAAGACTTTATATAAAACGTATGTTATAGGGCAGAACGAGGATTCCATTTTAATAGATCAACCTTTCAATACCTGTATACCTGAAAAGATTACACTGGCCATGATAAGCATGCATACATTTTCGGGGAATTACGCAGCCAATAGTTTATGTTTCAGAGCTTATGACTTGAATAATGTGCACATCAAAGTTAATGGGAATACGGTGTATCACATCAACTGTAATTTTCCTAATGCTATCACGCAACTGTATTATGAGACTCAAAAGTCGATAGGAGGGGGACATGATAACCTCATAACCTATAATAGTTTTAAAAATGGGAGAGCCATCTCTTGTTTCAGCTTTGTTACGGAAGAGGTGGAAGATTCCATGCCCGTTGAGATTTCGGCCAGTTTGAGAATATCCATAAAGCTGGGCACGGTTGCACCACACCCTTGCATGATTTTACTGTTCAGTGACATGAAAGGTATTTTAACCATTGATTCGGATAGTCATACAGTGCTATGTTGGAGGCTAGGTGTGATGGATACGAAAGAAATTGAGACAGTTTTACAGGGTTCGCTAGGGAGTCTTATTAGATATTTAGGTGTGTTCGCTTCGGATGAAGCTGGTGCGTTTAAAATACCTGTGAATAGAATTAAACCTCTAGTTTTTATATCTAATACTCTACCTTCAACTTCTAGTATTGACCTTGTCGGACATTGGGTGTGTTTTTATATAGACTGTTCGCCTAGGGATACAATCTACTTTTTTGACAGTTACGGTATAAACCCGCAAATTTATTCGGGTAGCTTCTCATCTTTTCTCGATGCGCATTCAGATTTTACCCTTCACCAGTCCTTAAGGCAGATACAGCCCGATAATTCTTACAAGTGTGGTCTTTACTGCGTTTTCTTCGTTCACTGTACGAGTCATAGAGGGTTAAAATCGGTTTTGTCGTTAATGAGTGTCGTCTTCTCCCCGAGTCGTTTGAAAAGTAATGACAGGTGGTTGATGGAATACTATTTCAGGTTTTTCAAGAGGGTGCGACGTTCACACTGGAGTTCGGGTGTTAAACGAGCTCTTACATACAAGGAGTGCGTACGTTCTTTAAATAAAAGGTAATGATTATTTCCATTTTTAAAAAACGTTGCTAATATATATCACATAATTAATTTTGGGGACGTTTGGTTTTTCTAAGACATTTTATTTTTCTTACTTAGGATGAATGGTCAAGGAGGAGGGGGAGGAGGAGGAGGAGGAAGACAAGTTCTTCTACACAGAACACTAATGGAAGAGGGGGAGAAGAAGGGGGAGGGGAAGGAAAGTCAGGCGGTATGACATTCTAGATTGGGAAGCCTATGGTTATCTATTGTAAAATTATTTAGAGGTTTAAGGTTGGTTATAACAACTCGTGGTGGTATTGTATTGGAATGTGTGTCGGGAGAACCCCCAGATTCATGTACTTGTTAATGTATACCGCTTTATCTAATAAAATGAGTGGATAGGTAGAATCGCTTTTTATTATCCCATACATAGGTTAAGTGACACTGACAGTGAGCGTAATCGGAAGCATGTTAAAACGTGTGACTTTTAACAATCGGGTGGAGAGTTAGAGTTGTATATCTTAGAGAGCTGTACATTGTAATGTCTGTATGAAGTCATACAGCTGTTCATGAGTCACACAGCGGGTCTAAATCATATCAGTAGCAGATACCTAATCAGACTCTTATCGATAGAGTGCGATTAATAACAGATAGTTTATAACGCTTCAACTCTTATCAGTGATACACCTGTTCATGAGTCATGCGGCGGGTCTAAATCATATCAGCAGTGGATACCTAATCAGACTCTTATCGATAGTGTGGGATTAATAACAGTTAGTTTATAACGGTTCAGCTCTTATCAGTCACACAGCTGTGGTTGAGTCACGCAGTGGGGCTCTCTAATATCAGTTCAGATCTGTTCGGCAAGGTGTCTCCTCCTCCTAATCAGACTATTATCGGTAAAGTGGGATTAATAACAGATAGTTTATATTGGTTCATCTCATCAGTTATGCAACAGTTGATGAGTCAAGCAGTGGGCCTCTCTCATATTAGTTCGGGGACCTTTTCCCCTACTTACTACATAATATTTTTTATATATACATGTTGTTTCGAAAGCAAAAATATAAAAATAAAATTGCATGTTATTTTCTTCACCAAAAATATCAAAATAAAATAAATAATAATTGAGGACGCCAAATGACACCCTTTCTTGAGGACGCCAAATGTTCAGGACGCCAGGACGCCAAATGGCACCTTTTCCCCTACTTATATGTATATATATATATATATATATATATATATATATATATATATATATATATATATATATATATATATATATATATATATATATATATATATATATATATATATATATATATATATATATATATATATATATATATATATATATATATATATATATATATATATATATATATGTATATATATATATATGTATATATATATATATATGTATATATATATATATATATATATATATATATATATATATATATATATATATATATATATATATATATATATATATATATATATATATATATATATATATATATATATATATATATATATATATATATATATATATATATATATATATATATATATATATATATATATATATATATACATATATATATATATATATATATATATATATATATATATATATATATATATATATATATATATATATATATATATATATATATATATTTATATGTATATATATATATATATATATATATATATATATATATATATATATATATATATATATATACATATGCATGTGTATGTTTAAGGGTATGTTGAATGTTCTTGTGTGTACGTTTGATCTGGGAGACTATATGGAAGTAGCATAAACATATAAATAAGAAAAAGAAACCTCCCAAGTATATGTTTGTGTTTATGTTTGTTGAATGTGGTTCTGCTTAAGTTTAATTCGTGAGGCGATATTCATGTAATGCATTTGCTTTTACGATCAGGATGGAATTTTATCTTCTGTAAATGGGGCGAACAAATGGACCATTATTTGTTGTGTCCAAAGATGGTTTACCTCTAGAATATTTGTGTCACGATCGTGGGAAGAGGGAAGTAATTGTTACTGATACCAAACAAATTAATATAATCAGAAGTCAGTGAACAGGAGATCCGTGAGAAAAGGAACAACAAGCAGCGAGAGGTAGTAAGAGGGGAAAATTAATAAAACAAATGAAAAAGGAACAAATAGATAAAAGACAACGGAAAAGAACATACATGTTAGGAAGAGAGGAAAAAAAGGATTAACAATTATATCTATTAAAATAAATGAAATAAACGTTTTCTTATTTACAATAATTTTAAGCCACCAAAAAGGTTAATAGTACCTATTCAGGTATATATAAAAAATTTTTATTGTATTAAATTACAACTAAATATATTTATATATTTTCCTTTTGAAGGGGATATGGTTGTACGAGTACTGGTAATGCACTTCTCTGTATACTGAACACTTATGCATAATGCCACGAAAACTTTAATCCTCAGTTTAAATAATGGAACAGTTCATTAATAACATCACTGGCTTTCACGTTTCGGATTTTGTGAGTTAGCTTTCATATTTATATTATTATTATTATTATTATTATTCAGTAGATGAAACTTATTCATATGGAACATGCCTGCAGGGACCATTGACTCGAAATTCAGGCTTCAAAGAATATCAAGGTGTTCATTAGGCAAACGTAAGAAGAAACAAAGGGAAATGCAGAAAGAAGAGATCCCCCTCATTAAAAATGTAAACAAAATTAATGAACAAATAAATAGATAAAGATTTATTAAAGCACAAAAAGAATAGTATTAGGGTAGTAATGCATGGGAGGCTGGTCCACGGTCCAACGGTGTGAGGAATAAAGGTCCTGTGGAACTGAGAAGTTCGACAGCTAGGCGCATTTACTGCATATTGGCGCTGCTGTTCACCGAATCTCGCTGTTCTCTCTCTCGCCAGGAAAAGGGGATCAGGGATCAATTGGGAATGTGAAAGACCTCTGCTGAAACAACATATGAAAAAGTGACAAACGAGAGACCATCCGTCGATGGTCCAAGTCATAACTGCTACTATTGGGAAATAGAAACCTACCACCGCGAACCATGCTATCCAAGAGAAATAAATTTCTGGCAGAAGCAGACATCCACACCGGAGAACATTATTTCAGTAAAAGATGTACAAATGACCTAAAATATGCCATTTGTACTTCCTATGAATAAAGCAGCGTTATGCGGCTTGGCGCTCCGTGAGTTTCGTCACAATCGTGTTATTTACCTATTTATTGATATAATCATGCCACGCTGCAACGGCTTCTACATCTGAAATTTTTACCTGAAAGTGGATAAACCTTCATCGCTTAAAATAATTGAAAACAAAATGTTATCCCCGTTGATAAATGAAGCTTTTAAAAATTAAAAAGAAATAGTTGGAAATTCGCGGTTGGAGGGGGGGGAGGAGTACTCTCAAACAGAGATATAGAGAAAGACAGACAGGCAGATATAGACAGAGAGAAACATCAATCATGCAAACATCAAACCTCGTTAGAGTATTTCTACAGACGTGCTTGAATAGGAAATGCAGTTGTAAAAGTTCTGTAAAAGGCTCGTCTACGAAAAGGAGTCTTTTTCTCTTTTTTTCAGTTCATATGAAGTTATCAAATGTATTTTTTCTACTTTTATTTTCAATCTCCTGATAGAACTGAACGTACAAGACAAATTTTAAATACGAACGTCCCATATCTTACCGACTTTATAATATGTGCTTGTATCAAATCTAACTATAATTGTGTTTAATCTTCTACTACAAAGGAAACACAATAATTCTAGTAACCTTTAAAATACTTGTGCAGTTTTGCAGCTTATGAAAATGCAGTTAAAAGAATGAGATTGTCTAGATTCCATCATGACTGAAAGTTTTTTTTTAATATTTGATAGATGGATAGATTTTGTCTATCAGTTTTTTCTTGTGTAAATGAATATTATGATAATGTTCTCCATAACTGATATAATATTACAGTTTTCGCGCTTAAATCTCTCTCTCTCTCTCTCTCTCTCTCTCTCTCTCTCTCTCTCTCTCTCTCTCTCTCTCTCTCTCTCTCTCTCTCTCTCTCTCTTTCTTATTAAATTTTCGTTAAACTTAGGCTCAATTTATTCACTGTTATTCTATTTTTCTTAAGTACCGTGCGGCTGGTGGTTTTTGCAATTAAACAAATGAATACATACATGTGCAAGTTAACAATCTCAGTATATCTGATCAATAAGAAAATGAAACTACATTTTTGACGTGTAGAAACGAAATTCCAAGTATGATTCACTGATACCTATTACAAAAAGTTGAACATAATCTTAATAATCCTCTCTTCTAAAAAACAAGGTGTGAGGGAATGAAAGAGAACTGATGACACTCTTGAGTTCTAGAGACAAAAACGATTTATTTACGCGGTATGATTATCGGAAACGAAATATGTATAGTGTTCTAATGAGAAGACAAAAATACGGACAATTTTTTTTCCTGATGGGAAAAGAATTTACAGAAAAAGTATTTGTTATATTATTTGAGCCTTAATTCCAAATGATTTTCCCGTCTGCTTGTATATTTATTAATTTGATAAGAAGTTTCATGCCAATGCCTCACTTGCAATTAGCTGTTCATATTAACCTGAGACGTGAGCACAATCCAAAGACAATGAGCTATGAAAATTTCCTCCCCCAGAGAAAAACATACCGATAAGAGAAGTATAATTTTGCCCAGCTTCTTCTCTCCCGAAAAATCCCAAACCTTCATTTACGAGACGACCACATATTCCTTACTTTTCACAACACCCAGAGGCTCTTTCATCCCTCCCAGTCGTTTTGCCAGTCCCACTTTTTTCAAATGGTGGATCACTTTCGTCTTTCAAAGTCGTTGAAGAAGAATATCCGTGTCGACTGTAGAGGAGTTTTTAGTAGGCAAGTGAGTCCTGGGCATGTGGGCTATACAGCAAGTGAATAAGTTCTAAACATTTATGGGAATTTTGTGTTTCGTTTGTTTTAATTTTCAAACCTTCTTTTCGGATAATTAAGTAAACAGAAAATCAACAAAATAAGGCAAAAGAAATTCAAGAAATGGATTGATATGGCTATAATAAGATCAAATATAATGCAAATTTTGCAAGAAAATTTCGAAGTGAGATGAATAGCAATGGTTATTCTCTATTCTTTTTTTTTTTTTTTTTTTTTGAGATAACTTTTGGGTTCCATCTTATCTTGATTGGTAATGTTGATTGTTTTCCTTACTCATGGACAATTTATGGAATAATATTCCACCAAATTTTATTTTAAATGTGGAATTCATCTCCTTAATAAAATAACTCATCCAGTATGGTGTTTGAGGTCTTTACCCATTGTACAATATTAAATTTTATCCTGATTCTTATATAAAAAAAATTCCTACAGTTTGCACTAAAGAAATAATATCAGATATGTGCTAGAGAGTCCGTCGGATGTAATCTGAAGAGAATGATACTCCGCAGTGTACGAAGAAACACCATGTACCGGAAGATTTCTTGGTGTTTAATGATGAACACCTTGTTGACACGACGAAAATTATCTACATATACCTTAAAGCGTAGTGGAAATCCTATGCTCTTATTCTTTGCAATCTTTTGTTTTATTTTCTTAATTATAACAGCACTGCAATTCCTACCAGCAGGTAAAAAAGCTTCATATACCGTATTTCTTACTAAAGCTTTAAGTGTCGGTTATCCCTATAGAGCAAAAATACCTAAAATATAATAGTATCAATAATTAACGAAACTTCTAAGCCAGTTAATAAATAAAATAAAAGAATTTCCTTCTTTTCTTATATTCTAAGAAAAAGAAAATATAAGAATATTAATATTATCACAATGATATTTACTGATGTTTCCTAAAACGTATGGAAGACTGGCAAGTTGTTTACTTACTAATGTACGTGAAAATGTACATTGTAAAAGCAATACAAATATTATTGACTCTACAAGCTCAAGAATAAAAAAGAAAGCGTCTTCTATAGAAATCGGTTTAAAAGTTTTGCAAAGATATCTGACGAGTACAATACTCATAAGCAACTAAAGACAGCAGTTGTAAGCTTCTATACAATCACTTATTTACAGAACATATCGGATGAAATACGGCCAATGTCTAAAGCCCATATGCGCCGAGGCTTTATTTATGCAAAAGAAAACAAAGAAACGTTTGAAAATTCCCACATTGCAGCTCAGTAATGATCAATTGTCCTCTAGCCATTTGGCGGGTAACGAGTTTCAGTATAACTTTTGAATATCCTAAACAGTAATATTCTTTTGTTTAACTCGAAAAAGGCAGGATGAACGATTATATGAATTTTATCACACTAAGCTCTTTCATCTATTCTATCACATGAGCAATTAACTTTAACTTTACGCTAGCCACGTTCCAGAGCAAAAACCCCCGAGAAACAAACGGCAAAGCAAATGCAACGGAAAGAGTACTAACAGATGAAATGAGCCAAATCCAACCAACGACGTCGCTAAAATACCATATTTTCCCTCCATTTAAAGGACGTTAAAAGCTCAGGTCTCTACTTCATTCCTTTTATGTAAAAGGCGCAAGGCTCCTAAATCTCTAAAAGCTGATTATGGAATTTTTTCAGGCTTTGTGTCCCAAGTGAGAAACGCTACCATATTCATTCATGTAAAATATGTGAGGGATTGATCGTCGTCTCGCGAGAAAAGCAAATGCGAGTCCAGGTCGCCAGGACTATAAAAAATGTAAGGCACGTTGGAGTGCTTGAATGCCAATGGAGAGAATCAAAATATAAGTAAATGTGCAGAGAGAGAGAGAGAGAGAGAGAGAGAGAGAGAGGTTGGACAAGGTCCAGTGTTATACTGGTGTCATTATGCATTAAGCAGAATATTCCAATGTTTACATAAGAATGCGAGTTCTTTTCCAACCATACACCTCACTCCTGAGAGTCGTGGCTTCGGAAATTGCAGCATCCTGGGTTTCAGAAGAAAAGTTGCCAGTTCTCCACCGTTCATGAGATGTTTAAGGGCTGATGACGGAAGTCGTCTGAAATGTCCTTGTGCTCACTCAACCAAGTAGGACCATACTTAACGTTTTTTTTACATCGCTGAGTGGGCAGACTACTGTTGTAGTGAACATCTTACTTCTGACGGAAAAATGCCCAAAACGCCGATTATCAAGAAGGAAAAAATGAACTGCAGCTGAAGTTTCATTTAAGCATTACAGCAAAACCCTGACTTCCCACAGTGATAACAAAGGTAGGATTTTGAATAGTTTCTGCCTCTTACTCTTTAAACAAGACAGAAGAATTTTGTATATTACGAGAAAAAGAAAATCTGTGCTTTTCGAGGGAAGCAAAAGACATCGTTAGTCAAAGCTCACTTCATTTAGTTTTTCAACCGGGTTTCCTAAGAAATGATTGAGGTGCACTTCCTGTTTGCTAGAAGCTATAATATTATTTTTTTCTTTCGAGTTACTGGTCAGTGTGCGGGAAGATGACCAAGAAAGACTGAACAAAGTCACCTGAAAGGCAGGCGTCCCAATAAGAACTGGCTGAATGCACATAAAAGGTATAAATACTTAGTTAATCTGCTGGAGTAAAAAAAGTCGGTTGAGTTCACAAATAAATGGCGACGTCGAGAAACTATAATATCGGCATGTAATATCGTCTGTTTCCCGGAATGCCTCTCTGGACTTAATGGAGCACATTTCAGGTCGGAGAAAGAGGTATCCATCCACTTTTCCACCGTTTAATTGGGAAGCTCATAATATTCAATCAATTAAACGTGAACGCAGTATGAGGCCTCAAATATGTGTGGGGAGAACAATGCTTTCGATAATGACATCCTGCATTCCGCACATTTTTCTCTTACTTTTCACTGGCTCGTGTTGAAATCCGCAGCAGATAGCATTTTCTTATCTCGTGAGTTGATGAGGTTAATCGCCGCACTCGTTAATAGACCAGTGATGCGTATGACAGTTAACAGCAGATGCAAGTGTGCTATTCCATGGAAATGTGTCAACGACTTAAATTAGCAAACTTTAAAAATACTTGTGAAATCTACCGTTAGCAAGTTTTAATTTCTTCACTGTCTATCTATCTGTCTTTTTATATTGCGTCATTAGTTTTATTTTGATTCTTGTTCTCGGTATTAGTCCTCATCCAATTCTTCATAATATCGAACACACAGATGTATGATTTGAAGAGAAAAGTTTTATTCGTATTCTTCACATTATTCATCGTCATACTTCCACTTTTCGTTTTTCTTCTTGTTCACCACATCTTTCTTTTTCAACAGACCCGTTTGATAAAAATGTATACTGACTTTAGATTGATGGTGTCATCAATTTCCTAAGGAGACGTCCCACATTATTTTCATTCTTGCTTAGTTGTCTATTGTGGCGCGTTTGAATGGAGGATGGAATGAATTTCGATAAGGTATTTCTTATACGTTCACATATGACATTTGCAATGAATTTTTGGCTTATTTCTGAAGGTATATCTCACCTTGAATTGATTTCATGCCCCACACGGAGGAAAAATTGCCAGTGTTTCCAAAATGCACTAAAGTATATTAAATGGATCATTTATGCATTGTTTTTTTAGATTATTTGGCAAAACATGAAATACACTTTTATGCCTATATTTACACATTAATTAGTTACCTGTTATAAATGCGGATTTCTTCAAGAGATGAACTTATAGAAGGATATAGAATTAGGAAGAATAGGTCGAAAACTCTAAGCAGAGAGAGAGAGGAGAGAGAGAGAGAGAGAGAGAGAGAGAGAGAGAGAGAGAGAGAGAGAGAGAGAGAGAGAGAGAGAGAGAGAGAGAGGTAATAAAAAAAAAGCACGTGCACATTATTCTAGGAGAAGAAAAGTCATGTTGTATAAATAACCCTTTTGGCAGTATAAAGTGTCTGAATACTCAAATTTTCACTCATATTATCCATTTGCTTTTACACTTTGAAAGTCTGGAAATCCCAAAAGGGGAAATAGATGAATCTTTTCGCAATGCAAAAATGAAGATCCTTCACGAAGAGAATGTGTCAAATAGAGCTGACTACTTACAAGAGACAAGACTTCGATGGCCCGGTCCCGTCTAAGAACGAAAGTGGACGATTTTGTCCAAAATGGCAGGTTACTTTAGAGGAGAGAC
>JANJGK010004316.1:0-37500 GCA_039081455.1 Macrobrachium rosenbergii
ATATATATATATATATATATATATATATATATATATATATATATATATATATATATATATATATATGATATATATATATATATATATATATATATATATATATATATATATATATATATATATATATATATATATATATATATATATATAAACAAATTAATATATAGATAAAAATGTAAGTCCAGTCTTAAAGTGCAAGTTGAATTGTGTCGGGGCATCACGCACTGCTGCATCTTCGCTTGAACTGAGAAGTTGTGCAGCGAGGCACATTCCCTGCATATCGGTGCTGCTGCTGTTCAGCGAATCTGAACGGGTCCAGTCGCCCTACACGACCACGACGGGTGGAACCAGAGCAGGGGGAGAGAGAGAGAGAGAGGGAGGGAGGGAGGGGGAGGTATGGAGGAATAGGGGAGGGGACTCTTCACTTGTAGGAGGGGGGAAGGGGCGAAAACATTTGCTGGTCCTGGAAAGATTTGCTGGAAATGGGCTCAATATGAGCCATCTATGGACAAACTTGTCATCGGGAAATTCATGAGATAAAGCAAGGCAACAGGAACCACCAGGGTTTCTTCTTTTAGGAGGTTTTCAGGATCCCGGATTTCGGAACAAGTTTGATCCTTCCCGGAAATCCTGGGATTTCTCGGGATTTTCGGGATTAGGCACAATAACAAATACCCTATGAAATTCATGATCTCCTGGGACTTGTTGAATTTCATACTACATATTATGCATTCTTATTCAGCTGAGGAAATCTTTATGGTATGTAATGGTGTTTTATCAGGTTGAAAACTGGAAGTCTGAACAGAGATTGATATGAATTATATGATTTTACTGACTTGGTTACGAGTACAATGATGCGCAGCAAGACAAAGTCTCTTTCTTGTTCAATGCTTGAGTAACATTAGCACATTCTTGTGGAAATGGAATACCTGGGGGCGGGGCGTTTGTGGGGCGGGGGGGGGGGGGTCGTAAGTCCAGTGAAGTTCGTCAGAGTTCATAGGGAATAGCACAACAGGCCCTACGATGAGCATAATGGACCATACGATTGTCTTGTTCTTCTGTGAATTCAGGCTAAATTGTTGTTCATGAAGTAGCTTTTCAGGAAGCATGAGCAGTCAATCCTTTTGTCTGTCGGCCTTGTTCTTCGTTTGGTCATGAAAGGGCCAGCAGCAGCAGCAGCTGAGAAAGCCCTTTCAGCTTCAACTGAAGTCGGTGGCACAGAGTGGAGGGCCTGAACTATCTTCTCCAAATTATGTGTCTTCTCTCTCTCTCTCTCTCTCTCTCTCTCTCTCTCTCTCTCAAAATTTCAAAGAGCTGAAAACGTACCGGATCCAATAAGAACACAATATTTTGTAAATGAGGTGAAAATGGCAAATTGCAGTATATAGAATTACATAAATAACGAAAAGGATATTAGTTTTATTTCATGATGCATGTACATATCAATACATTTATTCTCATGGTGTAAGAATGCTGAACGAAGTTAAGCACCTGGTTGCAGTTGAACTTGTTCACTGCCGCTCTTCTTGAATCTTGAAATCTCTCCTCCACTTGCTTTTTTGAAATACGTTATTGAATGTAAATGATACAAAAAATATGAAAGTGAAAATCCCTTTGATATGAAACCAAATCCCGGGAAACAAAACCGGGATAACCATGGCCGCCATCCCGGGAAAGAAACCCGAGGAACCACAGGTGAGAAGAGGAAAGGATTTGTCAGACTGAGGAAATGAAATGGAATTAACACCATGGATGAATAGAGGATAGATATATGGAGAGGGAGAGAGAGAGAGAGAGAGGAAAGGAGAGAGAGAGAGAGTGAGAGACGAGAGAGAGATGAGAGAGAGAGTGAGAGAGAGAGAGAGAGGGCGAAATCGAACGAATTCGTGTCACCTATACTACACGCTCCATCTCTCATTTCCTTTTCGACCTAAGAACAGCGCCGTCTGAAGTGCTCTTATTCGGTAAAGAACGTCGCGTATCTTGTGGAAATATGCTGCTGACGTTTTTTGCTGCTGAATAGCAACAAATGACTTTCATGCTCTGATATTACGAGTTCGTGTACAGATAGTTATTATTAGACAATTGGGGGCTTTGTGCCTCCCCTGAGTGTGGAGTGTGATTTCATTGATTTTATATATATATATATATATGATTATTATCACTTTTGTACGTGATTCATTTATCACACATTACCACAGGTGAAAAATAAGAAACGGGGTGTAGGTCCTGACCGGTTTCGACTTTATTTCCAAGCCATTGACGAAGGACTGATACAGAGTGTGAGAAGTCACAAATATATATACTACAAGAACAGTACTGACGAACATACACAACCGTTATAGGCTCCATATCCCCACTCAGGCCGGTGTCGAGGTAGGGGTGGCCTTTAAAACTCATTTGGCTAAAAATCACAATAGACTCTCAGGGGACATTGCTGATAAACAGACCATACCCCACCTCAGATCCACACCTGACAGGTGTCATGGAGGCGGAGTTTGGAAACTCATTAACATTACTACCCTCGTACTGTGTTTACAAATATGATAATCCTATTTTCATATATCTCTACTGCCTACCTTAAAGTCTTAAACAATTTACAAATTTCTTTTGATATTAAAGGATCAAGTTTATACATCCCTTGACTGATATTCATATTATGGTTGTAACTTTCTTTTATGAAGCTAGATTCAATGATGTTCCTTTCCAGTGCATTATTAGAATATACAATCCTTTATTGCCCCTTCCCAGTTGATAGCATGATTTTTCTCACTAACATGTACAAATATACCACTGTTCCCTTGTGCATATCTCACACATTTTCTTATGTTGTTCAATTCTTTTTTCCAGTGCTTTCCCGGTTTGGCCAATGGCTTGGAAATAAAGTCGAAACCGGTCAGGACCTACACCCCGTTTCTTATTTTTTCACCTGTGGTAATGTGTGATATATATATATATATATATATATATATATATATATATATATATATATATATATATATATCATGTGTGTGTGTGTGTATGAGTGACGCACAGAGGCTCGAAAGGAAAGCACAGCATGCAAGCAGAGAGTGACACATCCTCAGTCAAGGACATTGTAATCATCTTATAGTTTAGACCAAAGGGCCATCTGGTGATGACGTCATGTCTATGGCGCCTGAATTCCCGCCTTGCCTCTGGGTTTTCCTTCTCTTGATCATCAGGCAATTTGTTCTACTTGACAGAGTTGATGACCCTCCGTCATGCAGTTGCTTGCATCACTTTTTGACAGCGTTTGAGAGAGAGAGAGAGAGCTCTGTGGACCTTAAATCCAGCACTTCTTCTATGAACTCTTCTTCTTCCTTGACCTCTCCCTCAGTGGGAATGACTTCTCGGTTGAAGAAGACCCTCGTTCTCATGGCTGACACCTCGCCTCCCACTCCCCACCTCCAGGACAACCTCTTCTCCCACTCCCCCACCCCTCCCCCCCAGGGATAGATAACAAGGGCGTCAGTCAATTAATCCGTGGTCGCCCACTCACTGTCGCGTCAGTGCAGTGTGAGACTTGCAAGGGCTCGTGGGTGGGTACGAGGAGGAGCAGCATTCCCTCCCGTGCCCTCAGCTCTGGGGGCACAGGGCACGTCTCTCTCTCTCTCTCTCTCTCTCTCTCTCTCTCTCTCTCTCTCCTCTCTCTCTCTCGTCACTGGGCTTTCCACCTTCGGCGTCAACTGCACCTCAGGAGACACTCGGCAATATGACAGGGCTGCAGGTTGGTTCTTTTCCCTCTGGGTGGAGTCACGATGTTTGTCGTCTCATATGTTGATTGAGATACAAAGTGAGCTTTCCTTTCTGATACCCAGTGAGTGAGTGAGTGAGTGAGTGAGTGAGTGAGTGAGTGAGTGAGTGAGTGAGTGAAGGCTTTTCAGGGACGTTAATGATATTTTATCCTGTTGATTTGCATTCCTTAGTTGTAAAGTCGTCGTTCTCAGTTGCCTGTCCATATTTATTGTTGCTGCTGTAATGATTGATGACAGGCCCAGTCGAATGGGAAAGGCTGCCCAAAAGGATAACCAGCTGTCAAGACAACTGTGAATTTCCTGAGCTGAAAAACTCTCTCTCTCTCTCTCTCTCTCTCTCTCTCTCTCTCTCTCTCTCTCTCTCTCTCTCTCTCTCTCTCTCTCTCACCATCCGTTGTTCAACTGGGTAGATTTTTCTAGTTTGTGATTATTTTTTCATCATGAAAAGCTCAGTGGTTATGTTGAAATATTGAGATTCTTTTCAATGCTGTGTGATCCTTTTCTTTTTTACACACCAGGCGTTTCTTTGCTCTCTCCCGCACACGTTCACTGTTTGTCTCTAAAATAGTGGACTAAGAAGTGAGATGGAGCTCTGAGTGGGACTATTTGTTTTTATATAACTGTTAAACAGATCAGCCAATGAAGCTCAGCTTCAAAGTCTTGTCCTTCATTTCATCTGTTTCCACATAAGGTCATCTGTCTTTGTCTCTTAATGAACACAGTCAGTCTCTTTCCTGAACACACTTCGGTTCATCCAGTCGCTTTTGTTCTTTCAGACGCCGAGGAAGCGCCACCTTTTGATGGGAAGTTGCTCTGACCAAGCTCCAAAGCGGGCTGCTGATGCTCCTCCCATCACCTGTTCCAGTTGACAGCAAGCGAGTCACCTCAGGCGAGGATAACGTTCTTTTTAGCTGCTTCCAGGAGGGCAGATTTTGATCCCGGTGAACTCATTGGTCCTTCAGCACTAGAAGAATTATCACTCAATGTTCCATCATGCAAATATCTACATCATGAGGCCTGCAAGAAGAACTGCAACTTCTCTCCTTTCATTTATTCTTTTTATTCTTCTGAGTAGGAACTTCGAAGCTTCTTTGAAAATGGAGACTTCTGCTCATTCAGGTCATTCAGTGTCAATGAAATTATGCCTCAGAAATCCTCGTAGTACATCCTCAGTACTGGTCTCTCTCTCTCTCTCTCTCTCTCTCTCTCTCTCTCTCTCTCTCTCTCTCTCTCTCTCTCTCTCTCTCTCTCTCTCTCTCTCTCTCAAATTTCAAAGAGCAGAAAATGTACCGATCCCAATAAGAACATATTTTGTAAATGAGATGAAAATGACCAATTGCAATATATATAGAATTACCTAATTAACGAAAAGGATATTAGTTTTATTTCATGATGCATGTACTTATCAATATATTTATTCTCATGGTGTAAGAATGTTGAAAGAAACTAAGCACCTGGTTTGCAGTTGAACCTTGTTCACTGCCGCTCTTCTTGAATCTTGAATTCTCCCTTCCCCGTGCTTTTTCTAATATATTATTGAATGTAAATTATAAAAAAATTTGAAAGTGAAATTCCCTTTGATTTGAAACCAAATCCCGGGAAACAAAACTGGGCTAAACATGGCCGCCATCCCGGGAAAGAAACCCGAGGGACCACTGGTGAGAAGAGGAAAGGATTTGTCAGACTGAGGAAATGAAATGCAATTAACAGGATGGATGAATAGAGGATAGATAAATGGCGAGAGAGAGAGAGAGAAAAAAGAGAGAGAGAGAGAGAGAGAGAGAGTAGACGAGACCGAGAGAGAGAGAGTGAGATGAGAGAGAGGGCAAAATCGAACTAATTCGTGTCACCTTCTGCACGGTCCATCTCTCATTTCCTTTTCGACCGAGGAACAGCGCTGTCTGAAGTGCTTTCTTGCCTCTTATTAAGTAAAGAACGTCGCGTTTCTTGTGGAAATATGCTGCTGACATTTTTGCTACTGAATAACAAGAAAGGACTTTCATGCTCTGATATTACCAGTTCGTGTACAGATAATAATTCGTAGACAATTGGGGGCTTTGTGCCTCCTCTGAGTGTGGAGTGAGATTTTATTGACTTTATATATATATATATATATATATATATATATATATATAAATATATATATATATATATATATATATATATATTATATACACACATATACATACATATATATATATATATATATATATATATATATATATATATATATATATATATGAATATAAGAAGGCCCATAAAACACTATTTAAACGTTGAAACCATATATTTCGGGCACTAGCTTCTGTGCCCCTGTTCACTGGTAGAATATGGACAGGTGGAAAGTTACAATATTATATATACAAAAACACAAAGGTGTGGCCCTAGGCCTCCGATGTTATGGAGGTGGCGTTTCTTAAAGAGGAGAATGGCCAAATTCCCTAGTGGTTTTTGGCCTCATTAGCTCCCGTTTGGCGATGGATCTGGCGGTCGCGTTTCCTGGGTCATCTTCTTCATGAGGGGTTTGAGGATTAAGGTGTCGATGTCATCCGATTTCCAATGTCCTCCTGACTGGTTCATATTGTTGGTTTGATTGATGATAGCAGATTCCAGCATCCTTCTTTTGTACGGACAGCTACTTTTGAAACCAACTCCGCCCCACTCCAGTTAATGACATGCCCTGTATTCTGATATGTAGGAAAATTCCCGAACTCTCCTACATATCAGAAATACAGGGCATGTCATTAACTGGAGTGGGGCGGAGTTGGTTTTCATCAATCAAACCAACAATATGAACCTGTCAGGAGGACTTGGAAATCGGATGACATCGACACCTTAATCCTCAAACCCCTCATGAAGAAGATGACCCAGGAAACGCGACCGCCAGATCCATCGCCAAACGGGAGCTAATGAGGCCAAAAACCACTAGGGAATTTGGCCATTCTCCTCCTTAAGAAATGCCACCTCCATAACATCAGAGGCCTAGGGCCACACCTTTATGTTTTTGTATATATACCATTGTAACTTTCCACCTGTCCATATTCTACCAGTGAACAGGGGCACAGAAGCTAGTGCCCAAAATATATGGTTTCAACGTTTAAATAGTGTTTTATGGGCCTTCTTATATTCATATTACACTGTAGTATTACAGGAAAAGACATTCATATATATATATATATATATATATATAATATATATATATATATATATATATATATATATATATATATATATATATATATATATATATATATATATATATATATATATACAGTATATATATATATATATATATATATATATATATATAATATATATATATATATATATATATATATATATATATATATTATATGTGTGTCACAAAACAAAGCCACTACAACACCTTCTAAAAACATAACAAACATCTCACACGTCTCGAACGCTCGCCATACCCGCGCAATAACTCTCGCTGCTGGGAAGAAAAGGGCGTTGGGTCTGGTATGATATATGAAACATACGTACCGGGGTCTAAGCGATGTCAGGCAGGGCAGCCGATCGAGACACAGGTCTACCCCAAAGCCAAATCAAAAAGTCCTTCAAAAGAAGGCATCGTGCTTACCCCATACAAAAATGGGAATAAAAGCACGTTAAAAGAAAAAGAAGAAGAAGATATATATTATATGTGTGTGTGAATGAAGCACAGAAGCTCGAAAGGAAAGCACAGCATGCAAGCAGAGAGTAACAACATCCTCAGGTCCAAGGACATTGTAATCATCTGATAGTTTCGACCAAAGGGCCATCTGGTGATGACGTCATGACCATGGCGCCTGAACTCCCGCCTTGCCTCTGGGTTTTCCTTCTCTCTCTCTCTCTCTCTCTCTCTCTCTCTCTCTCGCTACTCAAAACAATTTGTTCTCTTTGACATTGTTGATGACCCTCCGTCATGCAGTTGCTTGCACCACTTTTTGATAGTCTTTGAGAGAGAGAGACGAGAGAGAGAGAGAGAGGAGAGAGAGAGAGAGAGAGAGGAGAGAGAGAGAGAGAGAGAGAGAGAGAATGACTCTTCGGTCGAAGAAGACCCTCGTTCTCATGGCTGAAATCCCGCCTCTCTCTCCTCCCCACCTCCAGGAACTCATCTCCACCCCCCCCCCCCCCCGAGGGATCATAAGGGCGTCACTCATCTACTCTGGGGCCGCCCACTCACTGTCGCGTCAGCAGGGTTGCCAGATTGGGCTAAAAATCACAAATTGGGCTACTTTTTAACACTTTGGGTGACCATATTTCACAATCTGCTACTTGCGACTTTTTGGGCTATTTCTGACTTGACTTGAGCTCTTTTTTTTTTTATTTGGGCTACTTACCATGCATTTTGTACAATAATAATAATAATAATAATAAAAATAATAATAATAATAATAATAATAATAATAATAATAATAATAATAATTCTCAGTTTCTTGGATTAATCCCAGTGACGAGTACCACAGCAGAAGCTTTATACCTGCACATTAAAGATTATTTTCGAGAAATTGGAGTGGAACTGAGTCATTGTTTTGCACTCGGAACCGATGGTGTGAACTTCAAACCTTTGTGGGCGTCACTATTCAGTGTCTGTGTTGACGAAGAAAGATATTCCAAATCTCATTCTTTTGAAGTGCACCTGCCATTCTCCTCATTTAGCATGCTCTCTCTCGTGCATCAGAAGAATTGCCATCGTGCGTTGATTGTATGCTACGAGAGAGAGACATAATTGGTTTTACAGATCAGCTTTGAGGAGAGAAGCATATTTGGAAATCTATCTATAAGCTGTTTTATGATGGACAGGAACCACTGCAGTTGGTACCTACCTACCTCTATCCGACACACGTTGGCTTGCTAGAAGTAACTAACTGGGTCAAGAAAGTTCCTGATCAATGGGACGCGCTTAAAACTCACTTCCAGTGTGCAGCTTCTTCATGTGACAAGTAGGCTACGTTTCCAGAGACCTCTCTCTACTCAGTGTACTGTGACCATAAAAATGAACTCTATTTGACATTAATTTCTTTCTAAGACCCATCTTCAATGATGTTGAAAGGATTAACTTACTTTTTCAAAAAGAAGATACTGATCATTGTAGCCAACTCAATGAGCTTGAATGCTTTACCCTGACAATGCCGAGAAGACTTTTACACTCTGATTATTATGTAAAGATTGAAGTTGGTATGAATGTAGTATCTTCAGCTTTTCTCCCTCTGGCTAAGGCTGATTTTGGCTCTGAATTTACTTCCCCTGCAGCCATAAAGAAACAGGCAGTTTGATTTCGGAGGAAGAATTGCACAATATAGAGTCAAGATGCTACACATTCCTATTAGGAGCCTGCAGCAAAGAACTGCTGTACTTTCTCGCATTCCAGAAAATGTTGAGACCTTGAAAAAAATAAAAAACCTTTCACCGACTGTTTCTTTAACCCACACACGACCCCCATTTTGTGAATTATATACCTCAAAAATTAGCTGATGATGATCAGTCTAAGATAAGATAGCAGATATTGAAAGTCAGTGGCGAAATTTGTTGAACCTTGCCTGGACTAGTATTTTCACTGGGAAAGTCCAGAAATCAGGAACTGAGTTTTGGACAAAGACAATTGATGTAAATTATTACTATTTATATATACTGTACATAATATATATATATATATATATATATATATATATATATATATATATATATATATATATATATATATATATATATATATATATATATATATATATGTATGTATGTATGTATATATATATGTGAGTGAATGCTTTTCAGGGACGTTAATGGCATTTTATCCTGTTGATTTGCATTCCTTAGTTACAAAAGTCGTCGTTCTCAGTTGTCTGTCCATATTTATCGTTGCTGTAATGATTGATGACAGGCCCAGTCGAATGGGAAAGGCTGCCCAAAAGGATAACCAGCTGTCAAGACAACTGTGAATTTCCTGAGCTGAAAAACTCTCTCTCTCTCTCTCTCTCTCTCTCTCTCTCTCTCTCTCTCTCTCTCTCTCTCTCTCTCTCTCTCTCTCTCTCTCTCTCTCTCTCCATCCGTTGTTCAAGTGATTAGATTTTTCTAGTTTTTGATTATCTTTTCATCACGAAAAGCTCAGAGGTTATGTTGAAATACTGAGATTCTTTTCAATGGTGTGTGATCCCTTTTCTTTTGTACACACCAGGCGTTTCTTTGCTTCTCTCCCGCACACGTTCACTGTTTGTCACTAAAACAGTGGACTAAGAAGTGAGATGGAGCTCTGAGTGGGACTATTTGTTTTATATAACGGTTAAACAGATCAGCCATGAAGGCTCAGCTTCAAAGTCTTGTCCTTCATTTCATCTGTTTCACATAAGGTCATCTGTCTTTGTCCCTTAATGAACACAGTCAGTCTCCTTTCCTGAACACACTTCGGTTCATCCAGTCGCTTTTGTTCTTTCGGACGCCGAGGAAGCTCCACCTTTTGATGGGAAGTTGGCTCTGACCAAGTTCCAAAGCGGGCTGCTGATGCCCCCCTCCCATCACGTGTTCCAGTGACAGCAAGCGAGTCCCCTCAGGCGAGTGAAGATGCATTGAAACAAGGTGAGACTTCATCCTCTGTGTGTGTGTCCGTGTTGTGAAAAAACTTCGGTTTTTCTGCGACCAAGAGAGTCATTTGTTCTTCCTGTTTGTGCATCAAAAGATTGAACAGTAAGAAGAAGAACAACTCTGTTCCCCCACCTGGCCAACGACTGCAGGAAGGCGAGACAGAAAAGGAGGAGGAAGAGGAGGAAGAATAGGTTAAGGGGGAGGGAGGAGAGGGAGAAGAAGAAAACAAAGAGGTTTTGAAGTGATGAATCTGTTTCTTTTCTCCTTCTGTTGGTAGGGCCTATTTGAGTGTGTTAGTGTCTCTTGATAGAAGCAGAAACAGCTCTTGCTTCTGTGTGTGGAGATACATATATTTATGTATGCACGAGTGGAAGATGCATTTATCAATTCAATATCAACTTTTATTGCAAACGCTTCCAGAATATTTCACCTGTTCCTGCAGCTTCCATCATTTACTCAATCATTGACAAACACTTGCCATTCAAGACTCCGTTTAAAAACTTATTTTTTAATCCAACAACTTTGCACCAAAATCTTGTCAAGTTCTTTATCACAGCATTATACATCTATAAGATGTCAGACAGACATGGACTCACTTTGACTCCAAACCAGTTATTCTCCCATCTATGTATGTTAACAGAAGCTTCCTTTCGATTGCAAATCAGTGTCAATGCTCTCACCTGATTACTTGCCCTGATCAGCAAACATCCACGACACAGTCACCTTTCCTATTCATCAGTTTTACCTCAAAGTTCTGAAGTAGGCCCATTCATACCACAAAAACCTTTTCCTTTTCACTTTCAGACTTCCCAGGAAGAATCTTTATAATAAACAGTTGATCCAAACACCTTTATCCTTTAATATATCTACACTGCTTCTCCTCTATCAATCATTTTTTGACACGCTTTTCTTCCTCAACCGAAATACTATGGTGCACCTTCTCTGGTATGCTAAATAATATTATAACATTTTGCCTTGTAATTCTTAGTCAGCCTCTCGGGTAAGCAATCAGCACTGTCAGTCCAATCAGCTGCTGGTGTCTATCTTCCCATTCTCCCTCCTCTGATGATCAGCTGGAGATTTCCAGCGAGCAGCCCTGTGGTTGAGAGACTCAGTTCATTCCAAGAGTTTGACATTCTATTGGGTATTTCTGTGAATGGAATGGAATATCGAGCTTAGGCCAAAGGCCAAGCACTGGGACCTATGAGGTCACGCAGCGCTGAAAGGAAAATTGACAGTGAAAAGGTTTGAAAGGTGTAATAATCGTTAGGAGAGGGTGGATAGGCCTAGCAAGATGGAAGAAAGAGAATATGAACGAAGGTACAGTAAAAGGAATGAGAGGGATTGCAGCTAGGGGGCCATGGAAGGCAATCTGCAAAGAACCTTTAGTAATGCTTACAGTGCCCCGCACGAGGTGCACTGACGGCACTACCCAACAATATCAATTTGCTTCCATGAAAAAGGTGTAAATTCCATTCAGAAAAATGACTTATTTTAGAGCAACACTAATGACATTCCCGAGTCATATTTATTCCCTTTAAGCAACTTTACAGATATGTTTTGTCGTGGAATAGGACAAATTCTGCAATCAAAATGGTTTCGTAAAAACTGAATCATTTGGACTTCGCTTATGATGTGAATCAATGCGATTAATCTTCTTCTTCTAGTGGGTGAGGTCTCTGAACCCCAGACCAAGAAAAGATGGCGTCTTTGAACATTTTGTATTCACTCAGGTAAGCCATGGATTTCAAATGTATATATTGTGTGTAGCTCATTTCTTTGAATTTCAGTATTTAGAAGAGTTTATGTATATTCTTGTGCAACTGCATTAAGTGGATTTCTATTTATATTATTTATATATATTTATATATATATATATATATATATATATATATATATATATATATATATATATATATATATATATATATATGTAAAGGCCATTTCTGGGCCTATACTTGATTTAAGTCTCTGTTTTATGAACAGAGGTTTGATCTCGCTTATCCCGAGATATTATGTGATAGCGCGTAGCGTGAGCCACTTCATCAGTTGTATCTTTCCCTAACTAAAATCTAAGGACTACTGGAATGAGATACTAAGTACAAAACTAAAACCTTTATTGACAAAAAATAACGAAACTAACTCCCTAAACATTATGAAGAGTGAAAACGAATGATTCATTAAAGAAATCCAAAAATTCTTCTAAGGAAATAAGGTTCCAAAAACATAAACACACCCAATTACTTATGGGAATAACTCATCTGTCAAAACATGAACAGGTCAATTTATAAATCCAGGTCATCTCATAACTGTCATACCATTCTACTAAGTAAGGTTCCAAAATCATAAACACCCAATTACAGAAAATAACTCATCTCTCAGAACATGAACAGGTCAATCAATAAAAACAGGTCATCTCAAATGTCATACCGCTCCCATCCTTGTAGGAGGGAGAGAGGAATAAGGAATAGGAATGGAGTGGAACAGAAATATCTGTGAAAGAACAAACGTCACATTAAAAATCATAAAATGTAAAAAATTGCGGAAACACACATTTCACTGTCACAGGAGGTACCGTTTGTTCACAATTCTGAAAAACAAAGTCTAAAAACGTGTCTGAAATCTACTCACTTCACAAGTCCTCTGGGACAGTCTCCATGTGAAAAATCACTCACATCTTCAGACACACATGAAACGGATCTCACAAGTCCGATTCAAACAACGGTTCCTCCCATTATATTCATTATGTAATGCACGAACGAACGTACTTTTGTATGACATCATTCGAGGTCAAAGTTCGGCAAGAAACGCCTCTGTACTTCAAGGCGTCACTATCGAAATGCCTCCTTCAAAACCGTATTTTGTAACCGGTTCACTGATAGAACGTTTTTGGCTGAAAACGCATTTTCCAGCTCATGTCGTGTCACCAAGGTGGTTTCTTCAACCCTTGTGATTTGCGAGTGTTTCAGCATTTTCCTATTTGCTGTGTATAGTCAAAATGGACCCTGCGAATAGCTGACCCAACTTTTCAAAGGTCACCTTCGTGAGCACTTACAGATTGCCGGTCCACGCACCTGAGGTGGACCCCACCTCAAAATGTCTAGGTGCAAAACTTATATATATCTTATAACACAGACATTACAGCACAACCATTTCATTTAAGAAACGCGTTAATCTAGACGATTTCACTCCTGGTACTGCCTCACGCTGAAAGGCCTGCGACTGCGCACGCCAACGGTGATCCAACCAAGATGAAAGGCTTGCGACTGCACCAGTCCAAGCTGAAAGTGTTCCTACGTCTCCCAGCGATCCGACAAAGATGAATGGCTCGCAACTGCACAAGCCCATGTTGAATGTGGCGCCCGCGAATCCTTTTGCGCCAACCCAACGTCTCCTCGAAAGTACGGCAACATGAAGACATCCTGCCCGACATCTCTCCAAAGTGCAGAAGTAACGTTGACAGCTTTCTCATATGTTGAGGACGGTGAAGCTATTCCAACCTCTCCATTTCGAGGGAGTGGTATTTTCCGTGAGTCGGTCATATCGACAGTCATATCAAAGAGTAACTCGTCTATTCCCTATACCATATTATTACTGAACCAAATAAGACTACTAGTGCAAAGGTCATATGTTCTCAATGTGAAACAATTCCAAGTTGGTACCCGGAATTTCCACAGTCAACTCACTATCAAGTACACTAACTCTCAGGAACTATTCATAAAAATTCTATTCAACAGAAAAAAGTACTCGAGAATCCTGTGCATACACTGAATAAAGAAGACAATCCTAAACATCTGAAAGGTATCATATCTCGTAAAAGACATTAAGGTTCTACTCCGGTTAGCGAATATTTCGCAACACCTGACTAATTCTCAACACAATAGCAATTGACTTAATGGCAATCGCTCCTATGATCCTAACAACTACAATTACTCATGGTACAGCTCCCTTAATTTTTTAAAAGAGAACTGAAAAAAATCCAAATACTCGAATTCGATATCCCTATCAAAAACCTTCCTAAACCTCTCCTAAATCCTAACTGACATATCCCAACCCGAAAAAGATCAGACCCGTTCGGTCCGATATACTAAATACCTCCCCAAAATAAAATCCTAAACAACAAACCCTTATTCTGTACCTCTATATTCGAAGATATTGCGTCAGACGACAAAACACATCATAACATAATAACATAATAACACAATAAACACACGGGTCAAATCTCGTATGAAATTAGCCCATGTCACAATTCCCAAAATCATATGAAAACAAACCATTAACGCAAAGTAACCCATTACTATCGCCAAGTGCGAACGTTGAAATCCCTAACCGCAGTTGCGATCCATATAAAAAAAAAAACAAAAACTCAAATTCACATATCTACAAAACTCTGCGGTATTCTGCATACAATTTACACTAAGTACCGCAGCTTACATCAGAAATCACAATGAACCCGAACTCTTAAAGATTCGTAAAACTCAACGGAGTAACGTCCTCCTGAATTACAACAAGCTACGAGTCATGCTCATTTACAACCATTAAAACCTGAAAGGAAAAAAAATGACCCGTAACTACCCATTACCATAACAACAATACAACCCAGGAATGCATCCATGCTAATATCCATTAACCCGTCTTTTTAATCTTAGAAATATGTGTCAAACGAGACACACCTGTGTTTTCATTCACAACAATAAATCTATTTCCCAATTTTGCTTCAACCACGCGGAACGGACCTTCAAACTTAGGACCCAGCTTATAGTTCAGCTGATTCCTGACATTTATCTTCAAATAAACTCTATCTCCAACAGCCACTTTGACTCTATCTGGCTTTGCATTACTCCTATCTACCATGTCTTGCGTTTTCATCTCCAGATTCTTAGCAAGGCGCGCATATCTCTCTTTCGCTGTTGAAATCAGCGATTTTACAACCTCATCACCTGTCGGAATGGGTAATAGATCAAACGCACCCCGCGCCGGGTATCCAAAAAGCGCTTCATTGGGAGACATTCCAACAGTACCGCTAAACATAGCATTTATACTATGCTGGACCTGTGGAAGATAGCGGTCCCAATTGGGGTCACTACCTCCCACGGTCATTCTCAGAGCTTCAATAACGTTTCTATTTGCTCGTTCGCACAAGCCACTCGCTTCTGGTCTATATGGAATAATATTAACCTTCTTCATTCCAACTATATCTGCAAGACATTGCATCGTGTTATTTACAAATTCTCGACCGTTGTCCGTGATTAATACAACAGGCGCCCCATATCTACAAATATACCCATTAAAGAACGCGATCGCTACTTCCTCTGCTGCTTTTATGCCTCAACGGGAAAATCTCTACGAACCTAGTTAACTCGTCAACGACCACCAAAAGGTGTCTGTGGCCATAATTAGATTCACAGAAATTACTCAAGATGTCCATGTGGACTCTTTCCGCGGGTCTGGTAGGAATCGGGAATGAACCTAGTTTACATGAAACGACCCTAGATGGCTTACATGCGTTACAAACTGAACAACTTCTAACAAAGTCTTCTATATCTCTTGACATATTCTTCCAAAAGAACTGTCCTCGTACGTTCTGATACGTCTTTTCAATCCCTAAATGAGGAGTGATAGACCTACTATGAACAATATCTAACACCGTAGGTACCAGGCTCGTGGGAACAACTGTTTGCGTCGTATCGCCCTTATCTTCGCTATTTCTCAGTCTGTACCTAATCTTCCTAACTAACAAATTACCCTCTAATTCAAGCCCGGCAAAAGGCAGCTTATATCCCTTCCTAACAAATTCTCCTCTAAGAAACGCTTTCGCCTCTCGCAAGGTCTCATCTTCATCTTGTTTGTTCTCTACCAAACTAATATCCCAGTCAATGCTATCTCCCGATACATAACATACATGCGCACCTTGCTCATCAGAAACACTTCTACTAAGGGCGTCTGCTACAACATTCTGCCTACCTTCTATATACTTTATTTCAGCATCAAAATCCCTGATTGTTAGATACCATCGGGCTCTTTTGGGTGAAAGATCTGGTTTATTAAAAAGATCCACCAACGGCTTATGATCAGTCAAAACTTCTACCTGAGTACCCATAATCAATACCTTAAAATGTAGGAGGGCCGATACCACGGCAAACGCCTCCTTATCAACCACCGACATCAGGTGCTCATTACTACCTCGTGTCTTAAACTTCCTACTGTAAAAAGCAATCGGGTGGAGTTTTCCATCGAATTTCTGCATAAGGCATGCACCTACCCCGACGCTGCTTGCGTCCGTCACCAATGTGAATGGACGTTCTAAATCTGGGAACTTTAATACTGGGGAATTTGTTAAAATATCCTTAATGGTTTGAAATGCCACTTCCTGACGCTCTTCCCAGACAAACTGCACATCATCTCTCAAAATATCTGTCAAAGGCGACGCTATAACGTAGAAACCCTTCACAAATCTACGGAAAAATCCCGCCATGCCTAAAAATGACCGAACTTGCTTCTGAGTCTTGGGTGTAGCAAACTCTACAATTGCCTTAACCTTATCATCATTTACCCTGACACCCTCTCTAGAAATGACATGTCCTAAATATACTATCTGCTTCTTGAGAAAATTACACTTAGCTAACTTTATCTTCAAACCAGCTAACCTAAGTCTTCTAAAAACTTCCCTAAGAACCTCCAGATGTTCTTCCAGGGTATCAGTCGCAACGAAGATATCATCCATGTAGATATGGACATTCTTCCCTAACATGCCATGCAGAACAGTATTCATCAATCTGGTAAAAGTCATCGGACTGCCTGTCAAACCGAAAGGCATACGAGTGAATTCATAATGCCCCTTTGGCAAAGAGAAGGCCGTGTACTTTCGGCTCTCCTCACACAATGGAACTTGGAGGTATCCCTGTAATAAATCAGTTGAAGAATAGATCCGCTTACGTCCTATCTCACAGAACAAATCTGGCAAACACGCCACAGGGTAGCCATCAGGAATGGTTTTCTCATTTAACTTCCTAAAGTCTACACAAACTCTGACTGAGCCATCTTTCTTGGGAACTGCAAGCAATGGAAAGTTGAAAGGAGAAGAACTAGCCCTAACGATGCCTTCATCTTCCCACCTATTTACTTCTTGTTCTGCCTGTTCTCTAATCTTAAAAGGAATCCTATATGAAGGAACAAAACTTGTCTCCTTTAAGTGCGACTATGTCCGCAAACTCTGCTAAAACATCTTCTACACCCTCAGCATATTCTTTATAATCTGCATTCTTCAAATTTTCTCTAAACACTTGCCTTCTAGCTTGTAAATCTGCTTCTGAGAAAGAACAAAAATCTCCAACAATGTTCACTGAATTACCTTTATCGACCCATTCAACGAAGTCGATTGCATAAGTACCCTTTTGATAATTCCGAACTGTATCATTACAGTTCAGCAACTCTACCCAAGTTACCCCTGAACTCGTTATGACATTTACCAAACTCGTACACAAAACTCCTTTCAACCTCTCGCTACCCTCATTTACGCACATCTGCCTGGACTTTTTCACACCTTTCACCTGCACTTGTACCATCGCAACCATACCCGGACCAAGCACCACACCATCAGCCAAAACTCCCTTATAGCACCTCTCGTCTCCCGACACATGTTCATCAATCAGCCCCGGACCCTCATGTACTCGCGAGACATTCTCACTCACAACACTCACGTCTGCCCCCTCATACGGTACAAACACACCAGGCACCCCCACAGTTATACCGGAAACTCCTGTATGAACCGATATCTTTCGTCTCCGACATGACGGATGGCCTAGCAACAATGCATTTCCCAAAGCACATCCTCTTATAACCAGAAATGGTTCCATCAAAGATCTACTCCCAATGGACAAATCTATGTCCAAACAACCCAAAACTCTTAATTTATTTGCCTGAACGTCGCATACAGCTTCTTGCACAGGTCTCAAAGATCGATTTGGAAACATTGATCTGAACAATTCTTCGTTCATCAGGTTAATGGAGGCACCTGTATCAAGAAAAACCCTTACATTTACTCCCTGTACAGACCCAATTATAACAGGCTTCAACCCTACGGGTTCTCCTAAAAGTCCAATATCCCAGTTTTCCTGTTCCAATGACCGGTCGGTCGACAATGTCTGCCGATTACCAGAACCGCTTGAGCAATTCGCGTCAGCTACTTCCTTATTTGGGCTACCAGAATCACGGCAAAATCTCTTGATGTGACCCTGCAAATTACGGTTAAAGCAACGACCCCGTGGGATCCTAGAACTCAAGCCACCCATCAGTCTTGGGGTACTATGACTTGCGAACAAATTCCTCGGACCGCGGACTGGCTCTAAGGAGACTCTGATCACTATTACCTCTCCTCATATTTGTACTTAAATTCACAAACTTACTCTCGGCTAATCACAAATGTAAAAATTCCCAAGGTCCCGTAAAAGTATACCCTTTTATCCAAAACAAAAGAAAAGCAAAACAATTTCCCTTAACAGAAATTCCCGTATAACACAAAAAATTAAAACGTTAAATCCCTTTTACTCTACCAATAATCCCAGAAACTCAAAAGAAAGGTACTTAACCCGGAGTCATCACTAAATCCCAGTTCAATTAAAACTAAAATCAAATTCAAAGTTCCCGAAACAAACAATTCCATCACAAGTTGCAAAACCCACCATAAAACATAAAAATCAATTAACTAAACCCTTAACTAAATTCAAAATTACGTAAATCCAAAACTAAATTTACTATTAAGTAACCCCTTAAATAAACTCCCAATGAATTAAACCCATCATCAAACTACATTCCAAAAATTAAACTCACAAATAGCAAACCCTTACAGTTAAATTCCCAAATCAAAAGGAAAGAAAAAGAGAGAGAGAAAAAAAACAAGTGCTGTTTACGTACACAGCTGATTACTCTTTAGTCAGTCAAAAAAAAGGTCAAGTTCAGTTCTCCCAAGGCCAAGCTATAAAAGGCCACAAAAAAAAAGGACACGGAAGGCGCTTCTAAGGCACAGAGAGAGAGAGAGAGAGAGAGAGAGAGAGAGAGAGAGAGAGAGAGAGAGAGAGAGAGAGAGAGAGAGAGATTAAGAAATTCGTTTCCCACCCTCTTACAAAGCGTCGAAGACCTGGTGACGCTTACAGAAAAAATGCTTAACAGCACACTTCGAGGCTCTCTCTGTCTCCAACGGCAAAAACTGCTGGATCAACACTTCCCTTTTGTCCAAACGGAAAGTGTCACTCAAGCAAGCTCAAGCGCTCTACCTACATACACACATACACATACCCACACGCAAACACGTGTGTGACTACAAAAACCAAGAAGTGCATTCACACTTGTGCAAAAACTGTTTTGCACCCCGCAACTCACAAATACCACGTAGGATACTACCCAAACATAAAAGTTCCCAGAAATAACACAACAACCAAATATCACCCTTACATAATACACGCCGATGCGTATCGCAGACTGCTACAAAAAAAAAGAAAAGAAAATACAACATACCATAATACGCTCAGCGCTTCACAGGCGTGGCAAAGCAAGCACGACGCTCCGCCCAAACTCGCGATGCAATTACTACGTCACCGTGGTGATGACGTAACACAATCGTTGCAACCGAAACATTAGTCAAAACACAACGAAAAAAAAAAAACACACACACAGTTGTCCCTATCACCAGTTACAACACAACGAAAAGGACAATTTCACATTAACACAACTAAAAAAAAAGATAACATCACAACACTTACGTTAGCAGCGCGCGAATTTCCATCAAGCGAAGAGAGAGAGAGAGAGAAAAAAAAAACACTCGCGCGTCATCACGTGTTTTAACACATACTTAGCGGTCGTAACACCGCAACTATTGCACAATATACCCACTGTTTTACCCCCTACCCAAAGCACTCTTCACGAGACACTAGCTAGCAAGAGCGCCCACAGCGACATCTGACGCTGCTGACTCCCATAAAATCCTATCCTGAGATGCCAACACTAATTTAAGGCTCTTCGGAAACGTATACATGCCTAATTATTCAATTAACTAACTATCTAACACCTTCTAACTGCCCTAACTACCTTATACGCTACCTTTTACGCAACCACCAAAAACTGTAAAGGCCATTTCTGGCCCTATACTTGATTTAAGTCTCTGTTTTATGAACAGAGGTTTGATCTCGCTTATCCCGAGATATTATGTGATAGCGCGTAGCGTGAGCCACTTCATCAGTTGTATCTTTCCCTAACTAAAATCTAAGGACTACTGGAAATGAATGAGATACTAAGTACAAAACTAAAACCTTAATTGACAAAAAATAACGAAAATAACTCCCTAAACATTATGAAGAGTGAAAACGAATGATTCATTAAAGAAATCCAAAAATTCTTCTAAGGAAATAAGGTTCCAAAAACATAAACACACCCAATTACTTATGGGAATAACTCATCTGATAAAACATGAACAGGTCAATTTATAAATCCAGGTCATCTCATAAATGTCACACCATTCTACGAAGGGTAGGCTCCGCCTTTGAGAGGTAATTTTTGCAAAATTTTTGCTTTTTTTTTTTTTGTTGCAAAGTGTTCCTTTGGCCTAGCAGAATGCCGTGGTACATGTGGAATTCGTCTCCAGCCCCTATAATGGCCCCCATGGACATCAAGGCCCCCCCCCCCCCAACACTCATTACTGGCTATCGGAAAATAAAGCGATTTTTTTATGCTCAGATGGTTATTTACCATGTTACTAACTCATAATAGTAATAATAACTCTTAGTAAATCATAATACATGTGGAATTCGTCTCCCGTCTCTATAACACCCCCCCCCGCCCCCCCCAAAATGGTCGTCAACAGTCACGCCCCTCATAATTTTCCATTAATACGCATTGAAATTGTCCGAATATCTCTGAAAAAATTCACTCATTTGTAAGGCAACACTCTAAGACCCATCACCCCCACATCCCTCAATGCCCCCCCCCCCCATCCCTACACTTGCCTTTATCCTCTCCCCACTTCATCAGTTACCACGACGGTCATAAGTTTCCATTACTACGCATTGAAATTGTACGATATATCTCTGTAAAAAATTCACTCGTTTGTAAGGCAACACTCTAAGACCCATCACCCCCATATCCCTCAATGCACACCCCCCCCCCCATCCCCACACTCCCCTTTATCCTCTCCCCACTAACTCAGAATAATAATAATATCTTTGTAAATCATAATTGTAAAAAAAAAAATAAAAAAAATACATATATATATATACAGACGTCGAAATTGTATTGAATATATTATCCAATATATTTTTTCGTCTGAAGTCTACTTTTCATGGTCGACCTCGCATAAATGAGTCGAAGTAGTCTTCTATGATTACTCTCATAAGAAAGATTTTAGGGGATCCTATAATATTTTAGCTTACTATGATATAAAATTATTCTTTCTCCAGTGCCTCGAGACAAATCGCTATTTCTCGGGTTTTGTTTTGTTTTTTTGGAAAATGGGTGTCATTTATTTGCATGTTAAGCTTTTATGCCTTATATAATATGATTTTTATAGGTTTTAGGTTGTCAAGGGACACATTAACCACAGAATGTCAGAAGGATTTCTTTCTAAACCGAAGGATAAAATTTAGGCGAATTTTTCTTTCAGACTAATTCCGATTTCTCCACCGAATTTTCGATAAAATTGTTGCTCGTTTTTTTCACTTTCTGTACTTATTTACTGTTTGATTTTGATGATTTTTTGTATGCATGTTCCATGTGGATATACCAACATATTCACGGACCAAATTCACTCCAAGAACGATAGTTTTCCTTGGAGAGCTGAATTTCACGTTTTTCTTTATAAAACCATTTATTTTCACTGTAGAATCATACAAATAACAGAGAATGACAGATGAGTTATTTTCTGTAATTGGGTGTTTATGATTTTGGAACCTTACTTAGCTAAGGGTAGGTAAAAATCATAAAATGTAAAAAATTGCAGAAACACACATTTCACTGTCACAGGAGGTACCGTTTGTTCACAGTTCTGAAAAACAAAGTCTAAAAACGTGTCCGAAATCTACTCACTTCACAAGTCCTCTGGGACAGTCTCCATGTGAAAAATCACTCACATCTTCAGACACACATGAAACGGATCTCACAAGTCCGATTCAAACAACGGTTCCTCCCATTATATTCATTATGTAATGCACGAACGAACGTACTTTTGTATGACATCATTCGAGGTCAAAGTTCGGCAAGACACGCCTCTGTACTTCAAGGCGTCACTATCGAAATGCCTCCTTCAAAACCGGATTTTGTAACCGGTTCACTGATAGAACGTTTTTGGCTGAAAACGCATTTTCCAGCTCGTGTCCTGTCACCAAGGCGGTTTCTTCGACCCTTGTGATTTGCGAGTGTTTCAGCATTTTCCTATTTGCTGTGTATAGTCAAAATGGACCCTGCGAATAGCTGACCCAACTTTTCAAAGGTCACCTTCGCGAGCACTTACATACATATATATATATATATATATATATATATATATATATATATATATATATATATATATATATATATATATATATCTGAAAAACATATTATTTGAAACATGACATTCCGGTTGAACCATATTGTTTTTCCTTACAGGACCCGTTGGCAGCTATCTCGGGCAACTACGGTAATTGGAGGGGCTGGCGATAGATACCCTTGTCTGGGACCAGACTCAGACAAAAAAGACAATGATTTTAAAGCCTTCCAGGCAGGAGCCGCTGAAGCCCACCCCCCCCCCCAAGTCCCACTCTCAAACATTGCTCCTCGTCGCCCACAACGATGCTGGAAAGAAGGTAAGAAGAAGAATAAGGATTTGGAATGAAGATGTGAGAGGACGAAATAAAGCAGATTGCCTAAAATACCTTACAGAAAGAAAAAGAGAAAGCGGGGGAGGGAGGGAGGGAGGGAGGGAGGGAGGGAGTGGAAGAGTGAGGAGAGAGTCTTCGCGGATTCATTTGCTGGTCCTTCAGCATAGATAGATAATACTGTGGCTAAAGTGCAAGGGCTTTTTAGGAGCCCAAAATGGAGCGAAGCAATTCTATATCTGCAGAAAAGGGGGACCTCTTTCTTGGCTTTGGGATTTGAGTGAGGCCATCAGGTGTGACTTAGTAACGATGCTTATGGAGAAATACATATACATATGTATATATATATATATATATATATATATATATATATATATATATATATATATATATATATGTGTGTGTGTGTGTGTGTGTGTGTGTGTGTGTGTGTGTGTGTGTGTGTGTGATAAGCATGCATTACTGTTTGTCGAGATTTTTTGTTGTAGTTCATCCGGTAAATGGCAGTTATATTTCTTGTTTTTTTTTTTATGGTGCAAAGACATACATATTTGTTAAGATAGTTTGGAAGCAGAATTTCAGTTATATTGTAGAGTATGAATCCAAACTGTCTTCGTTTTCACAGGAAGAAGGCCCCATTGACGTTTCACAAATTTACTCTAGCACACCTGTCGTGCGTTTTTGCAAGTGGCTTCCATGCCAATTCTCCCGCACCAAACCACTGCTTCTCTTTGCTCCTTCCTCTTCAACACATGAATGAACTGATTAGGCAGCAGCAGTCCTCAGTGCCTGCAGGGACTTCAGAGGAGTTCTGAGGTCCTCTCTTCTGCGCCGTCAGCGTTCCGGTTGGAGTTACTGCTCTCTCTCTCTCCCTCTCTCTCTCTCTCTCTCTCTCTCTCTCTCTCTCTCTCTCTCTCTCTCTCTCTCTCTTACATGAAATACTATTCGGAATGAGACTGACTATATTCCAGAAGTCTCGGGGTTCTTGACTTATTAATTTTTACGTATTTTTCTTTCTATTCGTTCTGAATTTTTTACAAATATTTATTCATTCTAATGTGTTCTTATTTCTAATTATCTTTATTTTTATTATTGTTTATTTATTCACTTCCATTTATTTTTAACTGCTATTTTATTTGAGGGTGTGTTGTATATGGAGGGACTGGCAAAGCCTAACAGTAGTAAGGGGAATTGGGTGCTTTCATTTCTTTCGCCCGTCTTAGGCATTTGAATTTCTTTCTCCTTCTAAAACAGCGCACTGCAATAATAAATCAGGACTCCACCGTTCATTTTTCACCCAAGTTTTGTTTGTAGCAAGCCAGAATGGTTGCTGCGGCATTTACTCAGATATTTTATGGTCTCCATTTTCACGAAGTTAAAAGCTACTTTCATCTTTTATTTCAATGATAAACTTCCTTTGCAATCTCTCTCCCCTCTAGTCTGTTAGTAAGGTGCTTCATATTGCGTTATCAACAGAAGAAGAAGAAGGTGATCGCAAATCTTTTTTGTGAAACAAGTGGTCATCGGCAACGGAGGTTTAGTAACAGTCTGAGGCCTAGGAAAGACTGCCTGACACTGATTTGTGCACAGATGCTTTGCATTGTGGAGAGAGAGAGAGAGAGAGAGAGAGAGAGAGAGAGAGAGAGAGAGAGAGAGAGAGAGAGAGAGAGAGAGAACCTGGATGAATAAATGATATTAGTATGGTAAAACCTGAATAAGTGGAAGAGAATGTTATTAATGTAATGTCGATATTTTTGGAGATTCAGAGAAACATCAGTCATGGTAAAAAATGAACTGTGACAATAAAGTGAAGTAATGAAGAATGAACGGGACAGATATCATGAAGCAGAGTCAGATAGAACTAGAATATGACTTTAATCTCGACATCCCTATAACGATTAAAAGTGAATCAAGTCTCAGCCCCTCGAGATGAAAAGGAAGACTGGCGGAGGAGGAGGAGGAGGAGGAGGAGGAGGAAAGGGGAGGCAGTGAGGTGAAAACGAACCTCCTGGAGGTTTCAATAGACTTTGGAGAAGTAACTGATTGAAAAAGGATTCTGCCAGGAAGGATATAAGAGGAAATACGAGGGGCAAATGAAGGAATGAGACAATAAGATATTTTATTAGAAGATTAGACGTGTTTATGATGACAACCATTATGTCTCCTTTCATTTCGTCAGTATTTTCATTATCGATCACCGGAGAGAAAAATTCCTGTAGTGCAAGCCTTAGATAAAGTCCATTAACTTGTAAACAAAGCTTTTACAACAAACAAATACCTGAAAAACATCTCTTCACTTGCAAAAAGACCGAGTCAGCGGTGCATGGTGGTTTTCAGTAATGTTATAGTCACTCAGGGACGTCTACGTTCAGCAGGAAGACCATTTCACTGCTTCAAAGCAAAATAGAAGTGAAAAACAGGTGTTCGCCACTAACAAAGAAGCAACGGGGAAGGAACATCGGTGTCAGGTAAATGCTATGGCTGTGAGCTCATTATTTTTCCTCTGATAAACCTTTTTGTGGAGTTGCCTGACAGTGCCGCCAAGTGAGTGGTGTCAATATGCCCTCTCAAGGTCAAAGAACGCCCCACTGAGTTGTCACTGCTTGGCAAAGCCCCGCTGGATTTATCGATACGTCTCATAGGGATTCAAGGGAGCTCCCTCCTCATTTCGCTTCAGCCAAACTACTGAGGAGTAAAAGCGCTTGTTGCTTCTAAGCGCCGCAGTGGTTACATGTCCATCATTTCCATTACCTCTTTGTAGGCACCAGTGAGAACAGTGATCTGGAACTAGTCGTCTGGAAGGCATCCTCATTTGGTTTCTCCTTATCTTCCAACTCCGTGGCAAAAGCCCAGGTTTCATTTGTTTTATTATTATTATTATTATTTTCAGAAAAAACTACATTTTTCAAGGATGTTTATTATCACACAATAAGAGACTGAGTCTCCACCTGAGAAATGGAGTTTCAGAGAGCCTGTCGATTTCCCTAGAGGGAATTCGGCATTGCATGGCTCCTTGTTGCTCTTGCGCAAATCAAGAGTCACTTGGAAGTCAGTATTCCGTAGAAGTCGTGAGAGTCATTTTGATTATTGGGAAATGGGGAGAGAGTTCTCCCAGTTTTTGTGGAACTTCGCTTGGTGTAGTTATCAGATTATAGTGGGTCTGATATGATTGTTCCACTTTTCCTGCATATCTTTTTCCAAACAGACCTTGGAGTTTTGGAAGGCATGCAATTAACATAACACATCCTAGACTCCTCCTTGTCCTTTTTGAGTGCTTTTTATTTATTTATTTATTTATTTTTATTTATTTTTTTTTTTTGCGGAAATCCTCTTGACGTCACTTACTCAATCACTGGCAGAAGCTTTGCAGATGGGAAAAAAAATCAACGAAACTTATAGAAAGAAAGTGGAGTTTCTGACATGTTATTATTTTCTACGAAATGGTGTTCAAGCTTCCCTAGTTTCGCGTCCTGAACCATACCTTCTTCACTCTCTCTTTCATTCGGTTGACTGTGAATATACTATGTCACTCATTTGGTAGGGGCCAGGTGTATGCACCTTTTTTCAGTAAATCCAAGAATCGCGACATTTATCTGGTGGAAATGGTTAAAACCCCTTTTGCAGGTTTTTTTATATAAATCCACGATAGGGCTGCTTGTGCTGAGATGACCTAGTCTCTTGAATTTCATTTGCAAGGTAATTAATTGCCAACCTTTGAATGAAATTGCAGTCCTTTCCGTCTCTCTTGCTAATGAGCAGTGTCATCGATATTATCAAAGCTTGAGAAATTCGATATAAGTCGCAACTTGACTTTTGCAAAGAGGTTAGTTTAGTGTGGGCGACTGCCTTCAGTGCTCTGTATTGACAACTCCAAAAAAGCAACTTCTGTCAGGTAAAAATAGTTCCACTGAAAGTTGCTTTCTCGTTGCTTGATTGGAACAGCTTTGGTAGAAGTTATACACTGAATTTTTCCGTGCAATTTTCAATTTCTTTGAACTTTTCACCTTCTAAATTGACCTTGTTTGATCTGGAAGAATGATTAATCTGACTTTAGTTTGTTTCATGACACAATATTATTGTCCGTTTCACAAAGAATAAAAGGAGGTTTCATTTCTAATCTCTTGTGGCTGTTGCCTCTGTAGTTTCTCTAAACGAAAACTATCATGGAGATGGCGATTTGTCTGTCCGTCCACACTTTTTCTGTCCGCCCTCGGATCTTAAAAACTACTAAGGCTAGAGGGCTGCAAATTGGGATGTTGATCATCCACCCTCCAATCATTAAACATACCAAATTGCAGCCCTCTAGCCTCCTCCTCAGTAGTTTTGATTTTGTTTAAGGTTAAAGTTTACCACAATCCTGAGTCTGGCAACGATATAGGACAGGCAACCACTGGGCAGTGGGTAAAGTTTCACGGGCAGCGGCTCTTACAACATTATACCGAGACCACCGAACGATACATCTACTTTCGGTGGCCTTGACTATAGGCTGTACAGAAAACTCGATTTCGGCGCATTTTTTACTTGTTATCTTCTCGTTCTATCCAAGGGTTTATGAGGGTCAGTGACAGAACTCAACCTGCCTATTCACATTATTTCTTCTCTTGATCTGAAAAGCCACATTGTAATAATTATTTGTGATATATATATATATATATATATATATATATATATATATATATATATATATATATACATACATATATATATATATATATATATATATATATATATATATAATAGAGAGAGAGAGAGAGAGAGAGAGAGAGAGGGGGGGGGGAAGTTTAGTGGGGAACTCATTTGCTTCTTGTGTTTTCCCCAGGGTGCATCAATAACACTGATCTTCATCCTTTTTATCATAAAGAATTGAATTTTATGTTTACAACCAACTTATAGCTTTTGTTAAGTGTTATTTCATGGTAATGGTTGTGTGTGTGTATGTGAGTCAAAAAGTTAGATTTTACTAACTTATTTTTGCTGCTGTGGCACCAGATAATTTAACGTTAAATGAATCAGTCAGCAGTTCGCTTATTGCAACCAGACTGTGGACTCAGTATCCAGTAACTGATTTGTTCATTCCGTTGGACAGCGTTAGAAAGTTGCCAAGACTGGTGACGGAAATTAGGCGAACCTGAGTTCTCAAATTCCCTTGCAAGCATTTCTTCTGTACACCCATCCAGGGGGAAATGACGTCCCTGAAGCAGAGGCTACCAAACGTCCTTCAATGTACCATTTAAAAAACGAACATATAATTTTTTTTTACAAATCTGCTTGAAATCATAGTAGTGCTTGGATGTGACTTGGATTCATGTATTAAGAGATGCATATTTTTTCTTCGACGAAATTGATATTGTCATTGATTTTGAAGGCGAGATTAGAACAGCTGTATTTTTGCAGCAGCCTCTTCCTCTTCAGAGTCAGGAGGAGGATGATATAATCCTCTTCCGTAAGAATACTCCCTTCCCCCCCCCTCCATTTGGCTCTTCTCAAGTATTAGTTGGAAGGTTCTGAGTGTTTCCTCTGCAAAGTTTAGGTCAGAGAAGATATTCTCTGGTCGTAAGAACACAACGTTGACAAGGCCGTATCTCAGCCTCAGAGCCTCTATGGGATTTCGAGTTTCCTACGGCTTAGCTCTCTCTCTCTCTCTCTCTCTCTCTCTCTCTTTGTGCCTGGAAGATTTTTGCTTTTGTAATGTGAGTCTAAATAGCGACATTGAAAAAGATTGTTGTCCACTGAGATGACTGCAAAAGACTGGACTCGAACACACACCGTTCTTGTATTTCGAATCTCAGCCTCTTGCCATCACTGCCGAGATCTTCCTGCAACAGTTTCCATTTTCCATTTGTTATTACATGTCACCACCCAGCGCTTCTTGCAAAGAGTTATTCATATTTTGACGAAGTGTTTAACCTCGCTGCTGGAAGCTCATTAATAAAGGGCCATGAATCGTTACTGTCATTAAAAAGTCCGGGTGATGAAGTCTGGTTGCATTTGGATGTGTCCTGTGGATGGTCATCGTGGATGGGATCTACTTAACCTTTATTATTATTTTTTATTTTTTTTATACTCCGTAGGGATGTAGTGCCGTCAGTGCACTTCACGGGGTGCACTGTAGGCATTACTAAAGGTTCTTTGCAGCGTCCCCTCGGCCCCTAGCTGCAACCTCCTTCACTCCTTTTACTGTACCTCCGTTCATAGTGTTATCTTTCTTCCATCTCGCTATCCACCTTCGCCTAACAATTATTTCATAGTGCTTCAACTGCTTCAAGGTTCTCCTCCTGTTACGCCTTTCGAACCTACCTACTCGCAATATCCTTTCCAGCGCTGAATGACCTCATAGGTCCCAGTGCTTGAATGGCAAAACGACAAATTGTATATGCTTTTTTTATGAAGAAATGTGTTCTTTCAAATTTGTCACTTAAATAATTCTCATGCAGGAACTATGAATCATCACAGGGTTGTACAAGGTAGACTTTTCATTGAAATCTGGTATTTGGAGTATTTAGCCCCTGGGAGCAAGGGATACGCGTTGATGCCGCCGTATTCTTCGAGAAACTGTGATGCTTTATTTTGGCACAAGAGTTTCTCAACTCTCGAATGGATTTTGAAAGGTGGAATCAGTTTCACTATTTCCTATTAAACTGTGGACTTTCCCCCTCGTGCAGCAGGCATCAAAATCTCCCCTTGTGTGTTGGAAGGAGTCACCTTATGTCAGTCCTTTATGATAAATGTGCTCATATCATTTCAATTGAATTTTTGTGTGCTGCAAAAATAGTTTTGCTGTTGTTATGTAAAGACAGATTTTTTATTTTGTGGAAAAGAGGTTTTTCCTGTGGTGCTGAAGTTGGATTTTTATTTTATTTGTGAAGACCAGTATTTCCAGATTAGTTTGTGTAGATGATAAAGTTTTCATAGGCCATTTAAGCTGGAAATGTCTCTTCTGGGTATCTGCACAGGGCTGCTAATCTTCCTCTGTTTCAGTAGTGGTAGAGGTCTCTCTTGATCTTCCCGTGAGAAGAAATAAAAAAGATATGACATTCCTTACGAACTGAGAGAGAGAGAGAGAGAGAGAGAGAGAGAGAGAGAGAGAGAGAGAGAGAGAGAGAGGTGGCAAATGTAAGAGACATTTTTATGTTTTCTCATGGCTTTCCCTTAAGCACTTCCACAATTCCGCAGAGAGCGAGATATAGGTATCAAATATTGCTGACTTTCATTTCTGACTAAGGGGTGAACAGAAATATGTGCTCTCTCTCTCTCTCTCTCTCTCTCTCTCTCTCTCTCTCTCTCTCTCTGTTTTAACATCGTCTTCATTTTGCAATTTCTGGCACAGTAACTGTGGTGTACTTTCTTAATATTCTTCATAACTTTTTATGACAAAGGTTTTAATAAAGCTTTGCGGACGCTTGAGAAATGTGCAAGTCTCGGGCATTTCTTCACGAATCTACTCACAAGACACAAAAGCATAACTGGCGACCAGCCTTCGATATGAAGTAGGGTCTTGTAGAGGTTAATGAATGATGAAACGAGCTAATAGAGCAGATAATTAGTGACTGTGATTGAAACATTGTAATGGTTTGTTTTATATTTATCTAATGTTATTATTTAGTTTGATATTTGACAATGAGAAGGAATATTAATTTAAAAAAACTGTCCTCCTGTTTGTAGAATCGACTAAGCAATCAGTCAGATGCAAGAAACTTGACTGAAAATTACTTCTGCTGAGAGAAAGGTCCGTGCAGCAATATGACTTGCTAACGGCACAACCAAAAATGACTGTAGACGTAGTCTGCAGTCTTCTGGTAGAAGATATGAAGATTTTATTAGAAGATATGAAGATTTTATTGTAATAAAAGGGAAAATTTCAGTTTTAAATCAAGCGAAATTTTCCAGACCCTGAAGTGTTTTGAAATGAAATCTATCCTGACCTTGTTTCAACAAATATAAGAAATTATCCCTCGTTAACACTTCCAGGTTCCAAGAAAGCCTGGAATGTTCCAGCTAGTGATTGGTATTTTTCTGCGTAGTACTGGAAGGTGTGAAGTCAGTAATTAATCACCGGGCTTCTGAACGTTCATCTGAGGACATCCTCGCTTTTGGGGAAGACGTCCAAATGACTCTGGGCATAGCATTATCCTCACCGGCGCGCCTGCTCCTCCTGAAAGTGTTCATTGGAAAACTTGTCGAGGATTTTCTTAATATTTACATCTCGGAAATTAAGGCCCCGAATGACGAGACTCGGCTGCCTTTTCCCTCTCAAAGGTCTTGGCGTTCTTTTAGGGATTTAGACTCTCGTCCCCGTCACTCTTTTCCAGATTCTTTGTGGTTTTGTAGATGTATTACGCCGCTGTACAGTAGAGCTTTTCTCTCCTGGATCTGTCTTCCGCTGAAGTGTCCGACTTTTGTAGGCTGTTTGGCGGTGTTGAAAGCAGTTACATTTGTTCACTAACTTCGGCAAAGGTGTAAAACTCAGGGAGTAAAGGCAACCATTTCCAGGTAATGCTTCGCTGTTACAGTATCATGAAATATGACAATGAATGAAAATAAGACCGAGTATTATCAGTCTTTTACGTTTTAGTGAGAAACTCAACACAGTTGGAAAGCAGGAGAGTGACTCCAGTGATTGTATTCACTTTTGTCTCTCTCCAGCTATAAACTCGAACTTGCTTCAAGTATGAGTTTTAAAGTAAGTTGTGTGGGGAGTAGCCTACAGATATTCATCATTTTGACTCATCAGAATATGAGCTGAATATTTGATCTGTTATTATCATGAATTGCAACAACTATATCTATATTCACCAGTTGCTTAATTTGGTATAGAGTCTGCTTTCATTTGAAAGCTTCAGTGCTACAAGGGACTTTCTCGCTTTCGTCGTCTTTTGCGGAAGCTGGACCGCACTGGGCAGTGAAGAGCAAGTGCTGCTCCAGGCTTAATGCCGAAATGCCTTCTTTTTCTTTTTCTTTTTCTTTTTCTTGGCCTCTGGATAGAAAACTAATGCTCTAATAAACAGAAGGATTATTATTATTATTATTATTATTATTATTATTATTATTATTATTATTATTATTATTATTGAATGTGACAGAATGCTAGCTGCATTTGTGTGTGTGTGTGAGCGTGTATTGTCATGGATTTAATTAATCTTTTTATTGTTTTTCTCCCTCTGAAGAGGTCATTCTGACACTTGTTCACCAACTCGCTGTCTACCATTCTCTATCCGGAGCGTGGCAGTTACTATAATGTATAAGGAAGCCTAGTGTGATAGTATGTGAAGTGTTTGTAACCAAAATTGCTTTAGTGACTATTTGTGAAAATGAATCAGTATTCACCATCCTTTTCTTGTTGAGTGATTCGGAATCTTTGCGGTTACAGACACTGGTTGGGAAATGCGAAGGAAATTCTCTCTCTTCTCCTCTCCTCTCCTCTCCTCTCCTTCGACGAACACTCCTGCGATGAAACGGCCTATAGTTCAGTCATCTTCTTACATAAGTGAGTTATATGTTTCAAATAGTTGCATTACACTGGTTCCCCCATGAAATTTGTCTAAGGACCTGTACCTTTCCCTGCACCCTTTCTAGTTACGCCCCTTATACTGTGGACATTCAATCTTTTCCTATACCTGGCTCGGCTTTTTATGTTGATCAAACCATTGTTCGTAGTTATGTGAACCAATTAAATGCTCTCCCAGAAGGTAATGATTTGCCATAGTAAAACGATATAATGTGCATGTTTGTACTGTAATACGGCTTGCATTATGTTGCGTTATTTAATCAGTAGCATCAGAAGGATAAGGATTGTGCTCTGCAAAATAATTTATTCAAGAATATTATTTCTGTTTCCTTCCTACGCGAAATGCACATGACACACTTCTGTTAAAACACAGGTACTCGTGTGTGTGTGTGTGTGTGTGTGTATATATATATATATATATGTATATATATACACGAGTATATATATATATATATATATATGGAGCAGAGAATTACGATATAAGAGAGAATGCAAAAAGGGTTCTCTCTCTCTCTCTCTCTCTCTCTCTGCTTGTCTTTCTGCCTGTCTGTTCGCTTGGTTAACCAAGCAAACAGGTAGGGAGGGGGTTTGTTTACCTTTGAAGTATGTTTGTCCGTATAATCTGGGGAATATCCTCATTACTTAACAGAAACCAGGCATATTAAATAATCGTTGTTTTTTTCAATTCCCCCTTACGGGTAGAAGTAAGACTGAAATGGGAGTTTGCTGTTATCATAAATACTTTATTAATCCAACAGGATACTCTCGTAGATAATTGTTTGTGTAGATTTATAGACAACAGTATATATATATATATATATATATATATATGTATATATATACATAAATTCATTTTCAATGACCAGGTGAATAGATAAAATCATACGTAGTTATTCATACATACAATTATGAATGCAGGAGGAGAAATTACTCAGTGAGTGAAACGCTGTTGACCCTGGGTATATTTTTTAAAAACCTCACTTCACGCCCAGTAAAATAAATCAGTTATATACCAGAGTCAACATTTTTCCCCCACAGACAAATATATTTATTTCCTCAACACCAGAAACTGACAGCCACTCCAATCGACATTCAACAAGTCTCGTACCTATCCATAAACAAGTAGGCTATACTCCATCTGATACATTGCCTCAGGTAATTATATGTATCTCCTCAATGGACCTTTCAACGAACAAGTATAATCCAATTGATATATTGCCTTATTTAGTTCATTTATTTATGCATCTCCTCAATAGTTACTTAAGGTCATGTTTACAGGATATTGTATACTGAGGTCACATAAATAGACGCGCCCACTCGAAGTTTCAGTTGCAGATCTTGCTAAAGAGATGATATTCTTTTGTCCCAGAGAATAAATAGGTAGGTAATGGAATTATTTTATTTATTTATATATTTATCTATCTATCTATCTATCTATCTATCTATCTATCTATCTGTGTATTCATTCACTGATTTATTTATTTATTTATTGCTAGGGTTAATGACCAGAAATAAATATATTATTCTAGTCAAGGCGTCGCAAAAAAATATTTCACTTCTATTTTTTACTGGGAATGCTGGCAGTTATTAGAAAATACTTACGCTCTCCCTCTCTCTCTCTCTGAATATAAGTGAAGTTCCACAGATTGCTAAAGTTAATTATTAAATAATAATGTTCACATATTTGATGGGTCCGTATTCAAGGTCCAGGTTATGTATTGAATTTTGTGTATGAAAAAACTGGAAATGAATTGTTATTTTGCATCAAAATTGACTCATATGAAAACAACATTGCAATATATTGCAGCTGGGTTCTGGCAGACTCTTCCTCCAGCTGGGTAAAATGCAGTATTTTAAACCTAATCATGCATGGGACTGCGAAATTGAAAATTGCTATCAGTGCAAACTATGCCAAAACTAAAGGAGACAGTGTTTTAAAATCTGCTCTTCTTGATTACATCTCCTATAGATTATTTATCTCTGTATTTCTTATTTAAAAATAGGATGCTTCCCTTGCTGGACCCCTTGGCTTTGTAGCATTCTGCTCTCCCAACCAACCCATTCAGTCAAAAGGCTTCTGTAAGTTCTGTCTAAGAGCCAGAGTTGTCAATAGCAATATTTTGCTTTGTACATTGTGCGTGAAGTTGTTATTCATGCTATGACACTCATTCTGGTGTCATTGGGAAGCGGAATGCGTGTACTTTATTTTTGTATATTTGAAAATAGTATAAAATCAGATTTCATAATGTCAGGACGAGTTTAAATCGTCACAAAAATTACCAGTCACAGCATCTTAAAGCCACTCCGGGCCTACTGTCCGTATGATACAGGATCATTTTTGCAACCTAACCAATTCCTTTATATTAAAGATTATGCAGTCAACATTTTTGTCTTAATAAAATTACTATTTTGCCAAATAAACCTCAGTATACCAATTTAATTGTCTTCAAAAACGGCTCTCCTAATGCTTTCCTTTTCGTCTCAAAAGACCGCAGAAAAAAGGCAGTATCACAAACCCATTGCAATATAATCTTAGACAAAAGCGGTTAACAGAATCTTGGAACTTCAAGACGGGAGATGAACTGAGCTCTCTACATCTCCCGGAAGAATCATTTTACATCGTGGCCTTTTCATCATCATCATTATTATTATTATTATTATTATTATTATTATTATTATTATTATTATTATTATTATTATTATTATTATTATCAGAAGTAGTGGTAGTAGTAGTATAATTATGTGATATCACTCAAACAGAACAATAAAAAAAAAATTGGTATATTTGGTAAGCAATACCCTACTCTATGCTTAACAAAATAAAGCTAAAAATTCCTTAAACATTATTATAGATTATCTAATAAGCATTAATAAAACTATCCTAACTCGAATTACTGACACTGCAAGCTTGAAATTATCTGCATACATCTCAGCTAGCTTTCACGAACGCAATATAGTCAATGAAACATCTGATATTCATTATCATTTATATCTATTCATTTTTTCAAAAAAAAAGAAAAAAAGGGCGAACCTCACACGAGACTAGACCATTTGATAGTTCGGAAACTAGCATATTCCAGTTAAAATACCGGTGCCTCGTTTTCTCCCAAGTACCGAAGGGCCTCAGGTGACTGTGACGTATGCAAAATCAGTACTCGAAACTGGATTGGACCGGATTTAATTTCAGAAACGTGGACTACATACGCCATCTATTGATTGTCCCAAGCAAAACGGTGTTCAAACAGGAAACTGTTTTGCCTTTGATAGCGAGGCAAGATGAAAATTACCAAATAAGTGATTGCAATGACTGTATTCAAAAATAAAGTTTGTATTTAGTTATTTAGGCCGCTTGATCCTAGAAAAGTAGTATTTGAAGCCTGAGACATAAAAATGTACGAGGGATTTCACGAATTGGGTTCTGGTAATACATACACTGGCCGGGACTGTTAGCCGGCGAAAAGCAAGAATTACCAACAAAATTTTACAATCCCACATATTATTATAGTCTAAATTCTGGCAAAACTGGGGGTAAATTATACAGAGAAGGATTTATAGTATTATTCGTAGCTTTAATCTCGGCAAAACCTCACATAAATAATATTTTTCTTTGGGTTCCTACTTTTAATTTTTTCATGGGTTTGAAAAGTTGGTTACAGGGCTACAGGGTGTACCTACAGGGTGTCAGCACTGTGATTCTTTTTAAGTTTTCTCCTGACTAAATGAGTCCAGAAAACCATCACTGGGTACTTTCTAATACCTCCTTAGATGATGCACTTTATAAAGGAACAAATTTCCGTACGTTAAAGTATTTCATCTTGAAGATAATGGTCAGTATATAAGAGATTTTACATAGTTGATATCCTAAAAGAAAGATATTTGTCCTTCAAGTTTCCACAAGGTTATAGAGATTAGATTATCTCCTAGGTCTGTAATAATGCCAGAATATACTCTATATTAATATCATATAAAGAAAAAAAATTAATAAAAAGCTCAGGAAATGCTTAAAATGATAGTGATACTGATACGAGTAACAGAATTACCAAGTGCAAATGTACTTTTAGTTTTTTTGCAGAGAGAAATTGGGTATAGTTCTTATGTAAATTGATGGAAATTACACCTGATTACGATATATATCATTCCATTTGTATTATTCATATCCCCAGGGCTGCTTCTCGATTTCCTATCGTATCCTCGGGATTTTAAGGTTGGTATTCTGAGTAACAAATTCCCGACGTATTTCATCGCCAATTTTTGAATTTCCACGAAATTTAGCAAATTCGAAACATACTTTCAATAAGAAACAATTATTTTTATTGAATATATCTCCAAATTGGCAAAATTGCGATCAAAATATAATTTAAAGGATTCAGAACGTTTGCTTCGATTAGTCCTTGATGTGTCACGAGTGCCAACTTTTTAGACGTTTAAACGAGAGAATTTTCTGCCTTTTTTTTACATTATTTGCTAATTTCTGGATAAAAAATCACGAAGTATTCCTTACGAAAATAGTTCACCATCTTTCGTTCATTGATTCTCGTAAAGAATAGTTCGTCATTGTCCCTTGATTGCATGTTAAAGCCACTATTAATGTTTGTAATCCTGCTTCCTCCCTGGACAAGGAGCAGCCATTGTTTGTTACCAGAACGAACTTCGTCCCTTTATTGAAAACTTTTTACGTTCTTCAAAATGTCCCCTACTTAGGATCAATTTTAGGTATATATAAAATTTCTTACTATAATAATTATCATATATATTGATAAATGATTTATTCGTGGTCTTGCTAAATGAATATATA
>JANJGK010004316.1:40000-50000 GCA_039081455.1 Macrobrachium rosenbergii
AATGGGTTTTCGATTCACCAGCCAATAAGGAATCGTCTACGAACACGCTTTACCAAAACCCAAAGATTTCAGCCAATAAAATGAGGCGTTAGAAACATTGTTTATGATGTAGGCCTCTGATTGGTCAAAGCAATTCTTGTCCTTACTTTGGTCACAGCGGTAAGCCTCTGTGTAGTTGTAACCGCGAAAACAGAAAGGTAGTTTTGATATATAGGTGCAGTAGAAATGGCAATAAGGACACCGCTAATGAACGAGAGTTTCCAGGTAGCTTTTTCCTTATACTGGAAATATTGAGACGTTTCTAGGTAGTTTTTTTCTTACACTATTGGGTCATATTCTTGCTTTTGTAGGAGGTGGAGGTTTGAACTACCTTTGGGAATCTGGAAAATGTTATGGAGGGGAGTATTGTGGTCACAGGATTGGGAATTTTGAACATTTTCGAAAAATACTCGTAGATTGTGAAGTCCCCCAAGGTTGGAATCTGCTGCCATTACTTGAGGTTCTCTGCAGCGTGCTTTCAATGGGCCCCCTAATTGCTACAACGCCTTTCGTTCCTTTTACTGTGCCTCCTTTCATATTCTCTTTCTTCCATATTACTTCCCTCAACCCTCTCCTAACAAGAGGTTTTCCTCTTGTTACGCCTTTCAAACCTTTTCACTCTCAGTTTCCGTTTCGTCGCTGAATGACCTCATAGGTCCCAGTGCTTGGCCTTTGGCCGAAATTCTATATTCAATTCAATTCAAGGTTGGAATACTCATGGGATACTATTCAAAAGGATTTTCCAGATTCTTTTGTTTTTACCAAAAATATGAGGTGGTTAATGATGGGTGTGGTTCAGGGCCCGTAACAGACCTCTCTCTCTCTCTCTCTCTCTCTCTCTCTCTCTCTCAGTTGAAACCTCTGGAAATTTCAAAGAGTAAAATCTAGGCGTTTTTGTGAAGCTCAAGTGACGATCCAAACTGTCAGGTGAGCGACCATATTGTTTAGCGAAATGAACAGTGGTACACAATTTCATGACTGGCTCTATTATAACCGTTATGTAAATTTTCTGGTCTCTTGCTTTTCATTTTTATGCCGAATTTCATCGCACTGTCTTCTGGTGCTTTGAAGGATTATGACCTACCTTAAATATATTAATAATAATGGGTTATCAAAACAAACTGCGGTAGAATTTTTTGTTAGCTTTGTTAGTAATGTGGCCATTTGAAAGCTACGAAGTGCTGACTCTGCAAAGCCCAGTCAGATCCTTAATTAAGGGCTGTTGCTTTAAGGCAATGAAATGAAGGCCTGCTGCTTTAAGGCAATGAAAGGAACAGTCTCTCTACTGAGGATGATGATGTGCAGTTGGAACCTCAAAAGTTGAAGCGAGGACGGGACGCTTGACTACCCCCGAACAATTCTCCTGGTATTTTATTAATTTTCTTTAATTTTTATCTATCTATAAATGCTTAAATTGTAAGGTATGATATGTGCAGTTTAAATAAATGATTATCTCTTGAGTACAATCAAATTCAAGTGAAGGTAATCAGATGGCTAGGCTTGAGATGATGCGGCCCTTAAATGCCATTGTTAAAAAATCCATAAAAATCAGTGTCGATGTAGGCCCGCTTTGTCTCTCCTTAAGTGACACTGGTGATCAACGGCTAAGAAGTACTTGCAGAATCTACATCACGAATTTGCAACTTAATTCACCAGTTATTCTGCAATTCATTTAACAATTACCTACTGAATATTCATCACGAATTTGCAACATACTGTTTGAATTAGGGAAGTAATTGGGGTCGCAGGTGAATTGCCTGCTTACTGAATGGAAGGTACCAGCTTCGAAATAATAATAATAATAATTATAATAATAATAATAATAATAATAATAATAATAATAATAATAATAATAATAATAATAAAAATAATAATAATAATAATAATAATTACTGTGAGACCCAACTTTCATTTCTCAGGTCATTGAAAGGTGAGGCCACGAATCCAGGCTCGGGACAGTTTTAACTGAACAGTTTGAGGTTTTTGTGATAATGTGAAACCGTTTTTCAAGCCTTGTCATCAAAAGTACGAAAGGACGCTTGTATATGGTATCAATTTTTGCACCAATTTCCCGGTGGGTAGGATCCTTGGACGTTAGGTGACAGATGGTGGGAAATTTACGCACGCGCGCGCGAGCAAGCACATGTTAAAGACAGGCTTCATTGCAATCATACTGCACCACCGAATCTTCTACCAGAAATGAAGGGGAAGCTTCCCAGTTGGTCTTTCTCCGGCCATTTGAGAAAAAATGTCGGGATTCCTGTTATTATAAAGGAGCTTAGGCTAGGATTTATTTAGGCTGCGTTCTCTCTCTCTCTCTCTCTCTCTCTCTCTCTCTCTCTCGTGATTCAAAGCTTCGAGACTTTCAAAGGACGTTTTTCGGTTGTCAAGAGTCTAAATGCTGTCTTCGGACAGTATACGATCTTGTGTGAATTTCAATTTCATTTTATTCCAGCCATACATTATGAAAAATAAATTTGATTGTCATTAACGTAAGAAGTCCACCTGCCAACGAAGTTCTTCGCCCCCGCAGTTACGTAGTGACGTGACAGGCAACCGGAAGTTCTTGGTTTCGGCCCAGTCGAGACGAGGTGGACTGTTATTGATGTCAGTGCTGATGAACGAATTAAGGCCTTGGAAGACTTCGGAAAAATCCTTCTTATTTGGTGTTATTCACCTCGTCGTCGGTGCTTCTGGGTAGCCAAGGTATTTGGCTTTTATCTTGGAATTTCACTTCGTATTGGCAGAATTGGCGTCAAGTGCTCAAATAGTGACACTGAAAGCCACTTGAACAACTGGGTATCTATCTGAGGGGGAGGCATTGCGGTGTGATACTGACTCGAAAGGCTACTCGTGGTACACAAAGGTGAATGTCACTTTGATTTACGTATTCTCCTCGGCATGGATTAGGTCAGTATACATAGTGACTGGAATATTTGTGCGATGGCGTCTGCCAAGCAAAAAGACTACAGACAGTGATGGGGCTAGTCTGAAATGAACGCCCTTAGCTTAAGTTGACAGCAAGTAAGTAAACTGGGGTGTCTTATGCATCATGACATGAACTTGCAACCCACGTAGGCCTGCAGGGTAGGGTGCTGCTGCCTTTGCGGAATTAAGAGCAGTACAAGTTTGTCTGGCTCTAAAACTGGAGTATAATGTTCTGTGACTTGGTGCTTGTGACCTTAGGTGCAAATTTTATTGTACTGATTTCACTTGAGTGGGCATTCCATAACTTCGATATAGACGGAATATTAAAACTACAAAGTATTGACACTACAGACACCAGTAAGTAACCCCTAAGGCCTGTTGCGTCAAGGGATCGAACGATATTTCTTGAAATCAGTCGTTACAACTTTGTATTCATGGCATAGATTGCAGGTCAACGGAATAAATAGTCCTCCGTCTGGCTTGATGTCACTGAATTGACAGAATCTCTCCATTTTGACACCGATTTCAAGTTCCTCGTGGCAGCTAACATCATGATGGAAGAACTCACTTTATTTTGTTCAACCTTAAAATGACAACGCTGTGACTATAGTTGCCATTTAAGCATTTGTATATTGTTGTTGGTAATGAGAGCTGAGTTTAATATAGCTGTTATTATTGCACCAAGATATTTCTCTGAAAAAATTATATGGAACTACCTGACCAACCCGGCACTGCCCGGGAAGACTTAATGACAACCGATAAATTCTCTCTTTCTCTCTCTCTCTCTCTCTCTCTCTCTCCTCCCTAACACCCTCTCTCTCTCTCTCTCTCTCTCTCCTCCCTAACACCCTCTCTCTCTCTCTCTCTCTCTCTCTCTCATACATACGTACTACATCCATTTTTATATATAGATTAGGCAATGAAGGGTTAAAAAGGAAAGCCCATTGCTGAGGTTGACGGCATATCAGAAAATGATTGCTTTAGGTGAACCGAATGATTTTGCATTAGCGGTTAATGTGAGGAGAATGAGGGTGAGGGTGGGGTCGAGATCATCTTTTATTATGAGAACTGGACTTTATTGTCCTCCACAGCTGGTGGGTTAAACCAAAAGATTTTCTGTTGTATGGGATATTTAAATATGTCATACTGATCTGCTTTCTAGTTTGGAGTACAGTGTAGTCATGGCACGTCATTAGCAAGGTTTTCTATTAATATATTTTATTTTAAATGACTGACCTCTTGTGTCAGTAACTTCATTTGAGTTATGAATACGGTGTGTTTTATTGCTTTTAAGAGAAATACTTTCATACTTGCTTCATGATTCTAGTTTTACCTGTTAAACTCTTTCATGCATGTGTGTCATGAATCATGAGGCTTTGTAGATGGAATGTGTCTGCACCGACAGCCAGAGGAAGTGGGGAGTGCTTCGGAAAATACCTCCATCTCTCTCTCTCTCTCTCTCTCTCTCTCTCGGGCACCCAGCTTGTCTTTGTCAAGGCTGTTCCTTTTCCTAATGTACCGATTGCCCAGCCAGCTAAGGAGATAGATGCCTTCAAAGAATGTTAATGAACGGTTGAGTAGAATATTTAATCACCATCGGTACGTATTATGTTATTTGAGTGTGGAGTGACAGTTGTTGTCAGCAGTTTCCTTTCATTGCATTGCATGGAAGAGTTGCAAGAAGTGCTGCTGAATCTGGACAACACTGGCAATTGGAAACATCTTTCAAAAGCGTCTCGTGGAGGAAATGACAAACTGCCTGCCGCTCTACTAGAAGAATTTGTCAATCGAGGGGCGATTCTGGACTATTAGACATGTTCGAAATTTTGTGTTTTCTGAAAATGGAAACAGAATGAGTTTGTCAGTTGCACTGGCCGCCATCTTGGAAATATTGCCCTAGTTAACACATGTCTTGATGAGATATATATATATATATATATATATGTATATGTATATATATATATATATAAACCTTGTAATTGTTATAAAGAGACCGGACCATTGCAACTCTTTCATAATCTGCCTAAGATGCAACTCAGGAAGCTGCAGAATATATTAATAATGGGTATCTCACCTTGTGACAGGATTCGCCCTGTTCACTTGATGTAGTTCCGTCTGGGGCCACAGGTTTTAGAGAGCAATCCGGAAAGGCTTGGTTAGGTTGTCCCCAAATCAGGTTTTAAGCCTGGAGTTTTCATTCATACTGGAAGAGGCCCATTGGAATGAATGGTTAATGTAAGGCTCAACATTATTCATAATTGCTTTCATTTTTACGTGACGTGAGTGATCGGTGCTTTGTCCAAAAGTGTGTTGTCATTTCATGTGACTGAGAACGAGAGGGCCTCGACGAGGTAGTCCTCATTACACAGAGGGTGAAGCTTCTCAAAAGGGCTTCCAGTATCGCGTGGTTTCCCATTGAATAACAGAAATTTCATATACGTGCTGAACAATGAATGACAAGTATTACTTATGTTAAATTCATCCAAAAGTGTCGCATGAGACTCTGCTAAACATTTGAGGTTTCAGTTGCATTTTCATAACATTGCTTTTTGTGGATGTTTCTTTTTTAATGAACGTTTCATATTACATCTGTTGCTCTTTCTATAATTACTACTCTTTCTCCTTTGGCAGGTTGGTGAGGAATTGCAATAAGCACGCCATGTCATCCTCACCACCACTGAAAGAAGACACTTCGACACTTGAAACAAAGAAGTAGGAGGTCTCCGATTAAAGTCTCATTATGTGTGAGTGTTGCCGAACCTTTTAACTTTTGTCCGAAGCCTAATATTATTGTCAGTTCATTGGATCTGTTTCCAGTTAAGAAAAAGTTTTGACACGTTTCTTAACTGACGATTATCCCAGCCAACAGTGGAGGTCCCCAGGGAGGCATGAATTGGAGTTTTTTATACATCATTAAGGACCAGTTATAAGCTTTTTTTTCTACGTCTAAATACCAATTGGTGTCTCCTGGTTGGTGACCTCTACATGTGTAAACTTGGGGTGGCACATTTTAAAGGATTTTGGCTCCTTTATTAACTAACTGTAGCATGTGGCTCCACTACTGATGCACATATCTATGTAGATTGAATAGATTGAACCCGTGTAGATTTCCCCCACTTCATTGCATGTGTAAACCTTTTAACTGATGTGGGTTATAGGCCTAGTGTTCGTTCCTGCTCTAGAAGTCTGTCTTCGGCTGCTCTTGGAAACCAGACTCGTGGTTTCACCTTCGGGTTTCTGTTAACAAGTAATTTCAGACTGAACAATCCTTCCCTCTTAAGCATTATTTACAATGTCTCAATCTTACCCTTGAAAACATTATTTATAATGTCTCAATCTTACCTTTTAAAGCATTATTTATAATGTTTCAATGTCCCCGAACTGACTTCACTTTATATTTGCTTTCAAAGCTGTTTTTCTCATTTTGTAATTTGGGGTCCTCTTTTGACTCTCAACCGCATCATGACCATATCGATATTAGTAAGTTCAAGTAATATACTTGAGAGTTTTAACATCTGGAATGGCTCCTTAGCAGTGCGGTATATAATATTATCAGTAATTGGTCCAGTTGGTTTTACCTGACATTGCAATGAATGTCTGAACAGCAAGTTTTAATGTCAGTCTTAGTGCTCACGGTCATTTCAGTGGAATGTCAAAGGTTGACAAAAATGCCTGGATTTTGTAGATCACAAATCCTCTACAGATTTTCTGGTATATGATCTTAGAAGCTTGCTTCTCTCTCTCTCTCTCTCTCTCTCTCTCTCTCATTTCGGCGCAAATTCACTTGGATGTCTCTGCATCGCCGACACAGGAAAGAGACAAACATGTGCCCCAGAATAATGCCAGCAGCGTATTATCAGACCTTGAAGATATAATGAACGAGTCTCTGTCTGTGTCACTGCCATCAGACCTCTTCACGTTTCTCTGTTTCTTGCGGTGGTCACAGTCAAGAAACAGGGCCCTGCGATGCCCGATGCATGCCCTCTTCAGGAGCTTCTTTCCACCAAAATTCTCCTGAAATGTCTGACCATCATGCGGGCAATGTTTCCTGGGCTCTGCACTCTCCAAAAGAGTCATCTATGGTAGTCTGCCCTCATTTGTGCACGCTACGAGTCGTCTTGTCCATCATAGCCTATTGGGAGGTTTTTCACTGGAGAAGGAAGTTCTGCTGAATCTGAGGTCATTCTTTTGGCGTCTTCTCTTTTGATCTTATTTAGGCTCAAGCCCAAAGCTACGAGCTGGGCGGAGAGATTGAACAAAGGGGACTGTTTATGTTGATTTCGGCGGCCTTGTTCCAGCCCTGGGGCTTGCCCCTTGGCAAGCGCCGGTTGGTCAGCTAGTATTATTATAAAAGGCATAAAACCAAACCACAATTGAGCTCCGCTAGCGAAAAGTCTTCACAGTTTCTTTAGGGGCCGTACAGACAGACGCTTAACAAGGGCTTGCAATAAAACTGGTCACATGAGCGCCCTCTCTGGCGGTGTAATGAACATTACTACTTTTTTTATTTAGCAACATTTTTATGCTTTGGTGCCAAGTCTTTCATTTCAACAGTACATTACTCTCAGGAGAAGCGGCGTTTGTTGAGAGAGAGAGAGAGAGAGAGAGAGAGAGAGAGAGAGAGAGAGAAACATAATTATGGAAAAAGCAGGTGGATTATAGCACGCGTTCGCTCTGTGTAACATTGTTTATTGAATACGTTATTGGCTGAGAAATGTCATTTGGAATGCAAGTTTTTAGCGACACTGAACGCTTGCGGAGCGTTTGTCTAGAGATTTTAACGCAGAATTTAGTTCAGTTATTTACGGCAGGAAACTCTCCGTGGTTTAACCTGTATTATTTCCTGAGAGGCAGTTCAAGGCGCATCTATTGCTCGTTAAGACTGTATTTGGTGTGATTTGACTTTTGATGGCGTGTATATCAAATTGACTTCCCCTCAAGGAGTGGAAAATGGACCATCTCAGTTCGATTTTCTGCGAATAAGAGTGGTGGTTCCTATGGCAGCTCAGATAGAGCAGGTAACCCAGTACAGGGAGTTTAAATCCTTTTTTTTTTTTTTTTTTTTGGAGTTTGGTACATTTCATCGTACGTGTGACCTTCCCTGACTTAGAAAGATAGTGTTTATAATGGTTGTGGGTACATGGGGAATACAGCGTTGAGGTAATCCGTTGCCCCCGTATGGTGGCCTCCCCCTGTTTACAGGTGCTGGTTCCTTGCTTAAGGAGCATTATTATTATTATTATTATTATTATTATTATTATTATTATTATTATTATTATTATTATTATTATTAGGCAGATGAACCCTATTCATAAGGAACAAGCTCACCAAAGGGGCCATTGACCTGAAATTCAGCATCTAAAGATTATTATTAAAAATGTTTTATTATTATTATTATTATTATTATTATTATTATTATTATTATTATTATTATTATTATTATTATTATTATTATTATTTATTTATTTTTTTTTTTTTTTTTTGTCTATCACAATCATCCTACTCGACTGGGTGGTTTTTATAGTGTGGGGTTCCGGACTGCATCCTGCCTCCTTAGGACTCCATCACTGTTTCTCACCATGTGCGCTGTTTCTAGTAGCACACTTTTCCGCAACGAGTCCTGGAGCTACTTCGGCTTCTAGTTTTTCCAGGTTCGTTTTCAGGATCCTTGGGATCGTGCCAGTGTTCCTATGATTATGGGTACAATTTCCGCTGGCATATTACATATCCTTCTTATTTCGATTTCCAGGTCTTGATACTTATCAATTTTCTCTTTCTTCTTTCTCATCTACTCTGGTGTCCCATGGTATTGCGACATCAGTGAATGATACTTTCTTCTTGATTTTGTCAATCAACTTCACGTCTGGTCTATTGGCACGTATCACCCTAATCTGTTCTGATACCATAGTGCCAGAGGATCTTTGCCTGATCGTTTTCTATCACTCCCCAGGTTGATGTTTGTACCACTTATCACTGCAAGCTAGCTGGTGTTTCTTGCACAGGCTCCAGTGGAGAGCTTTTGCTACTGAATCTTGCGTTTTTTGTACTGGATCTGTGCAGGGCGCTGGACTTTCGCTTGCTATGTGGTTTATGGTCTCATCTTTCATATTGCCCTTCCTGCATATGGGTGAGATGTGTTATTATTATTATTATTATTATTATTATTATTATTATTATTATTATTATTATTATTATTATTATTCTTATTCAGAAGATGGAACCTATCCATACGGAACAAGCCCACCAAAGGGGCCACTGACTTGAAATTCAAGCTTCCAGGGAACATGAAGGAGCTCATTAGGAAGAAGTAAGAGAAGGTAGCCGAAACAGGAAATTCTTCTGCAAGTAAAACTGCCCACCTGAACTGAGCCTCTGATTCACTTTGTATGTGAAAGCTCCAGTCGCATTTATTTATTTATTTTTTTACACATTTTCAACGTTAAAGTGTTCTTACAATAACGTAACGCAAGCTGTAAAGAATGCTCTGTTACGCAGCCATTCAGAAGGTCGGTTCCTCCTCCTCATTTGTTCGAAAAGGAATGTCACGGATGTTCTGGCTGGTCCATGGGGTATTCCAGGCAGCCGGAATTCCGGAGGACTGGAAAAAGCTTGAGTGTCATGACTGTGGCTCGTCCTGTCACGGGATTCTCAGCAATGTTCGTTCGCAGGATCTTTAAGGATTTTTCGGACGTCGTTGTGGAAAAAGGTAGGTTTTGTTGAGGTTTGGGTCCGTCCACTGAGCTATGTAGGTCGCTGGTTTCAGTCCAGAATGATAAATAGATGCGAAGGTTTGAAACCATCAAGTTGAAAGCTGCCCAGAGAAAGGTTTAATGGCCGACCGTTTCCAGTAGGGAAACTGGACTGAATTCCTGGTTATATTAGATTAATGATTTAGGAAATAATAATATTTTTTTGAAAGAGGGCTACCAGAGTGACCAGGCAGCAGTAGGGTGGAAGCCCTGCGTTTTAATTTGCTATCTTGACAGGATTTTCATAGGTCCTCATTTAGTGCAACAAGAATTACCTATTATCA
>JANJGK010004316.1:60000-64615 GCA_039081455.1 Macrobrachium rosenbergii
AAAGAAAGCACTTATGGCCACATACACGAATAAATTAACCTTATCTCAATCAGCACTTTCAGTTTCTTTTTTATCTGCATAGACGATATGAAACAGCGTGAGAAAAGACGATTATGAAACAGCGTAAGAAAAGACCCACATCTGACTCTGTCACGCAAGATCTGTGATGTAGTCTTCGATAATCTGATTGCGCCCGCTTTTGATCAAACAGTCTGTTAATGTTCATATTCTTTGTTAAAAAAAAGGTTTTGAAAACTCTTGTAGACACAAATGAAAGTTTCGTATCATGATTTTATGGTATAGGCTCTGCCATTTGCTTGGTGCAATATTGTAGTTCAGTCATACGTCTGGCAGAGTGTAACACATTTCTTTTCAAATAATTTCGCCTCTGTTTTTTATTGTTTCGTCCGACATGATGTTATTTCGGTTTTATTCTGGGAAAACCATTTAATATGACATACAAAACTAATGAAAATTAAAATAATTAATAATTTCTAATATTTTGGTAATCATAGAATCAACTAAAAACGATTATTAAATAAAATTATCTAAAAATGAAAAAATCCCGTAGGGTGGGTCTACCCGGACCCAACTTGCACCAGATAGGGTTAAGAGGCTGGCCAGCCTTGGAGGACTTTGGGTCTCATCCTTGAAGTTCTTGGGCCCCTCCAGGCCCGCTTACCCAGCCTGACAGGATACCTGCCTTCCTCCGAGGAAGCAGCCTCTGGGTCGGAACCCTTCCCTTCAAGGCTGCCTTCAAGAGACTGGCCATCCTTGGAGGACTTTGGGTCTCATCCTTGAAGTTCTTGGGCCCTCTCCATCGGCCCGCTTCCCCAGCCTGGCAGGATACCTGCCTTCCTCCGAGGAAGCAGCCTCTGGGTCAGACACTTCCCTTCAAGACTGCCCTCAAGAGACTGGCCATCCTTGGAGGACTTTGGGTCTCATCCTTGAAGTTCTTGGGCCCTCTCCAGGCCCGCTTCCCCAGCCTGGCAGGATACCTGCCTTCCTCCGAGGAAGCAGCCTCTGGGTCAGACACTTCCCTTCAAGACTGCCCTCAAGAGACTGGCCATCCTTGGAGGACTTTGGGTCTCATCCTTGAAGTTCTTGGGCCCTCTCCAGGCCCGCTTCCCCAGCCTGAGAGGATACCTGCCTTCCTTCGAGGAAGCAGCCTCTGGGCCGGACCCTTCCCTTCAAGGCTGCCCTCAAGAGACTGGCCATCCTTGGAGGACTTTGGGTCTCATCCTTGAAGTTCTTGGGCCCTCTCCAGGCCCGCTTCCCCAGCCTGACAGGATACCTGCCTTCCTCCGAGGAAGCAGCCTCTGGGTCGGACCCTTCCCTTCAAGGCTGCCCTCAAGAGACTGGCCATCCTTGGAGGACTTTGGGTCTCATCCTTGAAGTTCTTGGGCCCTCTCCAGGCCTGCTTCCCCAGCCTGGCAGGATACCTGCCTTCCTCCGAGGAGGCAGCCTCTGAGTCAGACCCTTCCCTTCAAGGCTGCCCTCAAAAGACTGGCCATCCTTGGAGGACTTTGGGTCTCATCCTTGAAGTTCTTGGGCCCTCTCCAGGCCTGCTTCCCCAGCCTGGCAGGATACCTGCCTTCCTCCGAGGAAGCAGCCTCTGGGTCAGACCCTTCCCTTCAAGGCTGCCCTCAAGAGACTGGCCATCCTTGGAGGACTTTGGGCCTCATCCTTGAAGTTCTTGGGCCCTCTCCAGGCCTGCTTCCCCAGCCTGGCAGGATACCTGCCTTCCTCCGAGGAAGCAGCCTCTGGGTCAGACCCTTCCCTTCAAGGCTGCCCTCAAGAGACTGGCCATCCTTGGAGGACTTTGGGCCTCATCCTTGAAGTTCTTGGGCCCTCTCCAGGCCTGCTTCCCCAGCCTGGCAGGATACCTGCCTTCCTCCGAGGAAGCAGCCTCTGGGTCAGACCCTTCCCTTCAAGGCTGCCCTCAAGAGACTGGCCATCCTTGGAGGACTTTGGGTCTCATCCTTGAAGTTCTTGGGCCCTCTCCAGGCCCGCTTCCCCAGCCTGACAGGATACCTGCCTTCCTCCGAGGAAGCAGCCTCTGGGTCAGACACTTCCCTTCAAGACTGCCCTCAAGAGACTGGCCATCCTTGGAGGACTTTGGGTCTCATCCTTGAAGTTCTTGGGCCCTCTCCAGGCCCGCTTACCCAGCCTGACAGGATACCTGCCTTCCTCCGAGGAAGCAGCCTCTGGGTCGGACCCTTCCCTTCAAGGCTGCCTTCAAGAGACTGGCCATCCTTGGAGGACTTTGGGTCTCATCCTTGAAGTTCTTGGGCCCTCTCCAGGCCCGCTTCCCCAGCCTGGCAGGATACCTGCCTTCCTCCGAGGAAGCAGCCTCTGGGTCAGACACTTCCCTTCAAGGCTGCCCTCAAGAGACTGGCCATCCTTGGAGGACTTTGGGTCTCATCCTTGAAGTTCTTGGGCCCTCTCCAGGCCCGCTTCCCCAGCCTGGCAGGATACCTGCCTTCCTCCGAGGGAAGCAGCCTCTGGGTCAGACACTTCCCTTCAAGACTGCCCTCAAGAGACTGGCCATCCTTGGAGGACTTTGGGTCTCATCCTTGAAGTTCTTGGGCCCTCTCCAGGCCCGCTTCCCCAGCCTGACAGGATACCTGCCTTCCTCCGAGGAAGCAGCCTCTGGGTCGGACCCTTCCCTTCAAGGCTGCCCTCAAGAGACTGGCCATCCTTGGAGGACTTTGGGTCTCATCCTTGAAGTTCTCGGGCCCTCTCCAGGCCTGCTTCCCCAGCCTGGCAGGATACCTGCCTTCCTCCGAGGAGGCAGCCTCTGAGTCAGACCCTTCCCTTCAAGGCTGCCCTCAAAAGACTGGCCATCCTTGGAGGACTTTGGGTCTCATCCTTGAAGTTCTTGGGCCCTCTCCAGGCCTGCTTCCCCATCCTGGCAGGATACCTGCCTTCCTCCGAGGAAGCAGCCTCTGGGTCAGACCCCTTCCCTTCAAGGCTGCCCTCAAGAGACTGGCCATCCTTGGAGGACTTTGGGCCTCATCCTTGAAGTTCTTGGGCCCTCTCCAGGCCTGCTTCCCCAGCCTGGCAGGATACCTGCCTTCCTCCGAGGAAGCAGCCTCTGGGTCAGACCCTTCCCTTCAAGGCTGCCCTCAAGAGACTGGCCATCCTTGGAGGACTTTGGGTCTCATCCTTGAAGTTCTTGGGCCCTCTCCAGGCCTGCTTCCCCAGCCTGGCAGGATACCTGCCTTCCTCCGAGGAAGCAGCCTCTGGGTCGGACCCTTCCCTTCAAGGCTGCCCTCAAGAGACTGGCCATCCTTGGAGGACTTTGGGCCTCATCCTTGAAGTTCTTGGGCCCTCTCCAGGCCTGCTTCCCCAGCCTGGTAGGATACCTGCCTTCCTCCGAGGAAGCAGCCTCTGGGTCAGACCCTTCCCTTCAAGGCTGCCCTCAAGAGACTGGACATCCTTGGAGGACTTTGGGCCTCATCCTTGAAGTTCTTGGGCCCTCTCCAGGCCTGCTTCCCCAGCCTGGCAGGATACCTGCCTTCCTCCGAGGAAGCAGCCTCTGGGTCAGACCCTTCCCTTCAAGGCTGCCCTCAAAAGACTGGCCATCCTTGGAGGACTTTGGGTCTCATCCTTGAAGTTCTTGGGCCCTCTCCAGGCCCGCTTCCCCAGCCTGGCAGGATACCTGCCTTCCTCCGAGGAAGCAGCCTCTGGGTCGGACCCTTCCCTTCAAGGCTGCCCTCAAGAGACTGGCCATCCTTGGAGGACTTTGGGTCTCATCCTTGAAGTTCTTGGGCCCTCTCCAGGCCTGCTTCCCCAGCCTGGCAGGATACCTGCCTTCCTCCGAGGAAGCAGCCTCTGGGTCGGACCCTTCCCTTCAAGGCTGCCCTCAAGAGACTGGCCATCCTTTGAGGACTTTGGGCCTCATCCTTGAAGTTCTTGGGCCCTCTCCAGGCCTGCTTCCCCAGCCTGGCAGGATACCTGCCTTCCTCCGAGGAGGCAGCCTCTGGGTCGGACCCTTCCCTTCAAGGCTGCCCTCAAGAGACTGGCCATCCTTGGAGGACTTTGGGCCTCATCCTTGAAGTTCTTGGGCCCTCTCCAGGCCTGCTTCCCCAGCCTGGCAGGATACCTGCCTTCCTCCGAGGAAGCAGCCTCTGGGTCAGACCCTTCCCCTCAAGGCTGCCCTCAAGAGACTGGCCAGCCTTGTAGGCTTTTGGGGCCAATCCTTAAGGGGCTTGGGCCCTTTCCATGGGAAGGGTCAGACCCATAGGCTGCTTCCTTGGAGGAAGGAAGCGGCCTCTGGGTCGGACCCTTCCCCTCACCAATACTCTTTGCTTTCTCTTACCCTGCTTTTCAAATCTGACACTTTCTGTCTCCGAAGGCTTCCAGACGATTTGAAGCATCTCGGAGATTGTTCTTGGAGACTTTGAAGCTCGGCGCATGCGCGAATGGCATTTCTCTCGTCCTTCCAGGAGCCGGAGACTGAAGGATTCCAAAATGTCTTCAAGGAAAATCTAGAAGGTTTTAGATCATTTCAACATCGCGATAACCATTACTTGGAGTTCTTTTTCTGGCACATAAACAGCTTCTTTGCTTTAAGGAGTCGTCTTCTATAAACTTATGAGATTCCCTCTTA
>JANJGK010004317.1:0-2500 GCA_039081455.1 Macrobrachium rosenbergii
GCTTCGTCTAAGCCTCCACAACTTTCGCTTCCTAACCCTGGTGGCTCGTTTTTTGGAAAAAAGTCAGTGTTAAAGGACTAGGACAGAATTTTAAGGTGCGAATGGTATATATATAATTATATATCTATACGAGTTTGTTTGGCTGACAAAAACAGACAAACGGGACAAGCAGAGAATGAAGACAGTGAAAGATTAAGAAAGACAACGAAGTAAATTGTAAACAAAGATTTGCACCATTTCTCTTTACTGAATCTTATAATTTCCTTTTCCTTCTCTTCAGGACTCGATCCAAGAATATTCGGAATTATTTTTTTCTCGTTCATTTAGTGGGCAATTAATTGTACAAATCTTTATCCCCAGCCTCACACTTGGAAACTGATGTCACTATGCACCATTTTCAAAATTACAAGAAAAAAATCAATTAAAATCATGCCTATAGCCTATTTATAGTATCAGCATATTCAACGCCCAATTCTAAATAGCATATTACTTATACCAGCATTACCATTCGCACACTAAAACTCTTCCACAGTTCTTTTCCACTGACCTTTAACTAAAATCGAATCCCCAGCGTTGGGACTTGCAAGTTGTGAAGGCTATACGAAGCTCAAGTAATTTATTCGTAAACATCACGACCGAACATTCGGCGTTCCTTCCAACCCTACACAGAAAAATGTCGACCAAAAAATAATGAATAAAGAGAACCCTCAGCACCCGGCTCATTGGGGATAATTGGTTAATTCCACGCTCGCTTTAAGGGCTCAAACCCTGCAAGGTTCAGTGGATTGGATTATAGGATTTAGGCCAATGGCCAAGCCCTGGGACCTATGTTGTCATTCAGCGTTGAACAGGAAATTGACAGTGATTAAGTTTGAAAGGTGTAACTAGAGCAAAACCTAGCAGTTGCACCCTGAAACAATTGTTAGAGAGGGCGGAAATTCTATTGGAAGAAAATGAACGGAGGTAGGCCTACAGAAAAATAAATCAAAGATGTTGCAGCTTGGCGCCGAAGGGACACTGCAAAGACCCTCAAGTAATGCCTGCATTCCACCAAGTGAGTTGCATTGGCGGCACCATCCCCAAACGGAGTACAAAGTTCAGTAGGTGACAGGATGCGTTGATCGCCTGATGGGTTCAACCCCAAGCAAATATATCCGACCGAGAAGCAATGAAACTTTAAACTTCCTTAAATCTCTTTAAATCTCCAATCCCTTGTGGTTTCTCTGACCAGGATGATTTTGTTTCATACGACAGAGCAGCTGTCCAAAGATATCGCGACTTTCGTACTAAAACTACCCTACGAATACATAATGAATACATGAAGTTTCAGAACTTTTATTTAGGCAGCAGCTGGGCTACTACTTGCATTTATGGTTAGGATTAAGATGATGGTTAAATTTACTGTCTAGTATCACTGAAATATATTCCAGCGTAATAATAGTTTATTAAGTAAGTTCGATGTTTCGTTGTGTAAGTTTGACACTGTCCTTTCAAATGTTTATGGGGACACTAACAATGAAGACATTACACCAATGGTGATTTAATAAAAAAAAAAGTATAAAGTGGTTGTCAGGAAATATAACGACGATCGTTTTGGTTTGGCTATGTTTCGTTGTCCTAAACAATTACTGCTGTTAAGTATCAATGTACTTTTAACAAGAAACATGGAAAAGGGCGAATATACACGGTCAAAGAAAAAAAAAATGAACTTAGTAAAATAAATATACAAAGTTAACACTCACTAACAGCTGGACAAAGCGGCGGTTGTTAAAGGTTCACATACGATTTATGTGACATTGTTATCTTCGCTTCAATTTGCTATTGTATAACTGTCAAATGCTTCGTAGCCTCTCCCAGTTCTTTTACAATGACCGCCAACACGAAGACTCGACTCCAAAACATCAACACTAGGCCTAGACACCACACCAAAGCCTTCAACAGGTCTTACATCCTGTAAACTTGATTCTGGTACACCTCTAGTTCCCTCGTCACTATCGAAGGTCACCAGCTTTTGCACTATTTTCAAAGAAGGCATCTACAGGTTCATGGCCAAATTCCTTCAGTTGATCAAAGTGCTAACAATGTCGTTACAATACCAGTGTTGAAACTTTCCTGCTATAGCAACCATTCTAGCTTTGCAAATTGTTAACAGGGGCTTCTGGTGCTCCGTTAACATCACATACGCGATTACACAGCAAATAATTACAGGAAACGTAATTATGAAAGGCCAACGGTTCGTTGATTACACTTGTACAGCCGACGAAGGACTAACGACAGACAATCCGAACACAGTCTTACTGTCTTAGAGCCGGAAGGGGCCGGGTTTGGAAGGCTGAGGTTTTGCCTTTACAACTGCTCCTCAGACTTAGTGTAACAACACAGAAATCTGCGCGCTGATTGGTTGGCCATCATTCACCCTCGTTGTAACATCTCTGCAATGCTTGAATTTTTCTCTCAGACCACCACTCAGAAACTACTATTCAAGATTGTTTTATACTGA
>JANJGK010004317.1:5000-30000 GCA_039081455.1 Macrobrachium rosenbergii
CTCCTCCTGGGGAAGGAAATAATACGTTTGTTCTTCACTTTTGCTTCTTACGTATTACGGAATCTTGTCTTAAGGTATTTTGATAAATAAGGAAACTACGCCGAAGCTGGGCATGGGGTTGAAAATGGTGATGGTTTCTTTTACTGCAATCCTAGAATTCGACGGAGTGCTTGAGGTGTTCCTGGTACATCACGCCTTCCTATTGGCCTAATAATTTAGCAATAAAATTCGCGATTCTTTTCATCTGAGTTTTCAGGGTTTAACAAACAGACGTAAAGAGCCTCCGCCTGCAAGTGTTGTAGGCAAACCAAACATGCAATAAAAATATTCCGGGTAATTTAGGTGACAAGAATAACAACTGTCCTTTTGAATTTCAACGAAAAAATCTTTTATAGTGCAGATTTACGGTTGAACAACCATTTAGAAATATCACGGCTCCCTTCCACCAGATTTTAGGTTTTTTTTTGAGAAAGGATCTAATCATTATGAGAGAGTTCATGATAACTACAGAATTACCCGTATCTGATTTCATCACTCATACATCTTGATAACTAACAATAATTTTCACAGCGACATTTTATTTACCTGGCAGGACAGTGAGATTGGCAGATTTGGACCCAGTCACAATACATCAAAAGAAGCAAAACGGTTGTTTTCTTTTTCCTTTTTCATGAATTTCATTTGGCTGTTAAAATCCTTCTAGACATCCTTCCCCTGCCTGAACAGAATTTGTCCATGGCATCTCCGATCAAAAGCCTATCCGGAGGTCGAGGTTAGTGGGAATAAACCTACACTAAAATAGACTGAATCAACAATGAACGCGCCGTCAGAGAAATGAATTCATACAACTGTGCAGTGGCTGCCAATTAAGAGATTCGATCTGAAATGCCCATTTTGCCCACCTCCTCCCAAAGCCCAGCTAAGCTTTCTTCCGGTCGAAGATAATCTTTGATGGCAGATTTTCCATCGAAGGAGGAGGGAGGCACACCACTGTCTAGACCGCGAGGAACACTTACCTAAAGACCTGATGCATCCCTTTCGAAAGTTGCAAGAAATCTGGAGCGTGTAGCAATTTCTACCAATACGTGTACACTCGACTGTTTAGACTTTTTAAGGGCCTTTTTATCCTTCCTATTTGTAGATGTGATTGTTGGGAACAACAATAAAAATGATAATGTGAAGAAATGGTTCAGTTATTTAAAGCTCTCTACCTGAAGGTATACATTTTTACTTCATCATTTCAAATGTATGAAGATAAGAAAAGTTTAAGACAGAGTGCAGAAGAAATTCAGAATGACAAAACAAGGCTCTTCTAACAAAGATTGTATATATATATATATATATATATATATATATATATATATATATATATATATATATATATATATATATATATATATATATATATATATATATATATATATATATATTCATATACATATATATATGTATGTATATATATACATACATATATATATATATATATATATATATATATATATATATATATATATATATATTCATATACATATATATATGTATGTATATATATACATACATATATATATATATATATATATATATATATATATATATATATATATATATATATATATATTCATATACATAATATACATATATATACATATACTGTATGTGTGTGTGTGTGTGTGGATATTTGTGTATGCACGTGCGAATTTTATTTTATCCTTAGTCGAGGGAATACTTTAAAGAAGTGTAATCGACAAGCAGTACAAAAAAGCCTCAACTTGAAGGGTGACTGAACACTCTTCTTTTTAGAGAGAAGAAAAATCCCTGTCCTGTGTAAAGATCCTAATTTTGCGCCATTTTTCTGTTTGATAGCTTAAGGAGATTTTTCAAAATGTCATCTACATAAAGAAACTAACAATATTAAAATCATACTAATTAAAACACTGGAGATGATACAGTTAGCAATGCCGAACGCATAATAATAATAATAATAATGATAATAATAATAATAATAATAATAATAATAATAATAATAATAATAATAATAATGGAGAATCAAATCCAGAGTTATGTGTATGTACATATATTTAAAGATAAATCAATATTGATAGCTTTCGGGAACTTGAAAAGAAGAACCGAAAAAGTTCCCGAAAGCTATCTATATTGATTTATCTTTAAATATATTTATGTATATATACATGACTGTGGATTTGTTTCTCCATTTTAAGACTCATGCGACTATGAGTATTTTTTAAATAATAATAATAATAATAATAATAATAATAATAATAATAATAATAATAATAATAATAATAATAATAATAATAATAATAATAATAATAAGAAGAAGAAGAAGAAGAAGAAGAAGAAGAAGAAGAAGAAGAAGAAGAAGAAGAAGAAGAAGAAGAAGAAGAAGGATTATTTAAAAGAAACTTTTTATATTTAAACGTTACGATTGTGTAGGGACTACAAAAGTGTGAAACTTAAAATGAAATCTAGAAGCTATTTGTGAAGGTTGAGACCGACAGCAGTGACGTCTTATATAAAAAATAATTGGATTCAGGGGAATTGTAAACGTACAAACATTAATGAAATCCACAGAGTGAAGCATTTTACCGGAAATCTTGGTCTTAGAAGCAGAATTTAATTTATGCCATAATATTCTCACTTCAGCCTTTCTTGAGTACTACTCAAATGTTTCCTTCTCGCTAAGAAAAGTTTCTTGAAACTTGTCTCTCACTGAAAGCAAAAACTTAGAAGCAAAGAGTGGGAAGACTTAATTGCCCCAGAAGAAGGAAAAGACATGGCTGTTCTTCGCCCGGAAATTATTTGCAGATGTAAGAAGGTCATTCATCTCCGTCTCACCACTTGAACGACCCCAGTAGGACTAATTGTCATGGCGGTCCCATTCCACAACCCCATTCCGCAACACCATCCCAGTGAGGAATGCAACAGGAAGAATGGAGACGAATCTGCAACGAAGCAACGTCCTGATGATAATGGCGTCTGCCCGAATCGAGGTTGCAAATAGCCTCAGTTTACTCAGGTGGAAAATATTCTCTGTTACTCACGAGGAGGAAAGTAATCTCTGTTACTCAGGAGGAGGAAAGGAATCTCTGTTAATCATGAGGAGTTAAGTAATCTCTGTTACTCAGGAGGGGGAAAGTAATCTCTATTCCTCAGTAGGACGAAAGTAATCTGTGTTGCTCAGGAGGACGAAAGTAATCTCTGTTGCTCAGGAGGAGGGAAGTAATCTCTGTTGCTCAGGAGGAGGGAAGTAATCTCTTTTGTTCAGCAGGAGGGAAGTAATCTCTGTTGTTCAGGAGGAGGAGAGTAATCTTTGTTATTCAGGAGGAGAAACGCAAACTCTGTAATTCAGGAGGAGAGAAGTAATCTCTGTTACTCAGCAGGAAGAGGAAAGTAATCAATTACTCAGGAGGAACAGTGTAATCTCTGCTATTCAGGAGGAGGAAAGTAATTGTGTTATTCAGCTAAACATCCAGACAAGCCACTAAGGTAAATACCGATATACCACAGCTTCGACGCTTTATCTCCTCTGACCTGTTCTCTGTCTGTCCAGATATGGATTCTTTCGCGGCTTCCGCTGTATTCTGATCTCGTCATTCAAATAACAGTCTGGGGGCTTTGGCCTTTACTCGCAATAATATATATATATATATATATATATATATATATATATATATATATATATATATATATATATATATATATATATATATATATAATAGAAACGAGTCTATAATTGAATAAACTAAATACTTTGATATACGCACAAGGGCATACAGGAAATCACTGATAAAGACAGAGAGAGCAAAAACAGAAAAGACGTTAACGAAACTACGTGATAACAGATGCCGAGTTTAACCATTCGTCGCCAGTGACTCAAAAGTGTTTACCCGTACTGCGCTGGGCAAAAAGATGAACTAATTTAGATCTTGACCTCGCCCGGTGACCTCTCGCTCACCATAACATTAACTCGATAACAACCGTTGAATGAATTGCATAGACAATTATACGTGAAACATTAATGGAAAAGGGAAGCCCATCAGGACGAAACTCGGGAAAATGATCCCAGATATAGGCATCGAACCCATACCCATATAAGCAGAGTCAGTTAGAAAAAGGCATCAGGGCAGGGAGTGTGCGAGATGTGTGGAGAGGCGACAGTGAAGGCTCGAACAGACTTGAGAACTTATATAAAATTTCTGAATGCCCATAGCGAGTGAAATTCTAAGTCCACGAATTTTGCGATGTGCCTTTTAAGATAAAGACTCGGTCATTGCTACCCATTGAAAGGTGGAAAAGTTATACAGTTTAAAGACTAAATAAATGTAATTAAGGGGAAACATAAATTTCATTTAACCCAAAATGTATAAAAGAAGAACTTATGAATTTTGAAAAGATAGCCGACATCTGAGCACGGAAGTGAAAGCAAGCAGTACAACACAGTTCTAAGAAGTGCATACCTTCCCATTACACACACACACACACACACATATATATATATATATACATACAAACATATTATACATATATGCATTTTATGTGTGTGGATGTATGTATTCATAATTACATATAAATGAATACACTCTGTTATTTGATGAATTATCATCCTTATTCAGTGTAAGTAATTCGTCAAATTCCTTGATGGTCATTCTGAAAGAAATGAAGAATCTGGGTTCATAATATTCTCTCAGTTTTGGATACAGTCTTTTGAACATTTCCTACGCTTATTATTTCCTCCACTTCCATATTAATACTGAACGAACCGCCATAATGTGTAGTGACCGCTTTTTGCATCAGCGCGGTATGTTGCCGCCGTGTTTGCCGCCTCGTGTGAACAGGGCCTTACACCCACATGAAAGATCCCAGGGAAGTGCATAATATCACGAATAATGACAAAGGCACAAAGCAGTTAAATCAGAACCAGAAGTTTATTGAGCTCACATATCACCGTATTAAAGCCGTGCGCACGAAGTTAATCTTGTAAGTTCTCGTTCTCATGTGCTGAAACTACATTAAAATAAAACGGGAACAGTAAACAACACTGACATATACGATGAATAATTCACCATCAAATCATTTGAATTCAGGAGTCAGTTTCGTGGAATGAGAGACCCCGAAATGATTGACAGCAAGTGCCGCCGAGTGCATATAGCTTATACAGTAGCAAATCATTTACTTATTCTTGGACGATTTCCTCCCGAAAGAATTACATTTGGGGTTTTTCTCTTTTTGGATATGAAGTCCACCCAGTCTATCTCGATGTTTTCATCTTTTCCGGCTTTCTTATTTATTTAATCTCCAATCACCATTATGAATTCGATGTCAATAAAAAAAATTACTCAGGAAATTTGGCTTCTCTATACAAAAGTTTAGTTTGCAATTATATCAGTTTCATATAATGTGTTTAATATATTGACAAACAAAGATTAATTTGGCCAATACCTGATACAAACAGATTCATGTTTTAATTTTGATGAGCAAACACCCATTTGCACTCCATCTCTTGCAATACAGCCTTATGTTTACTGGGTATTAGGAAGTTTGTCTCGAGGTAATTAACAATCCCAGTAAGGCAATGGCCTTAGATACTGGTCAGATTGCTGATTCTTTTGAGTTTCATTGTTATCTAAATTTCAATATGTTTTCTTTCCTTTTCGATTAAATCACTCTTTTCCCTTTTCCAAGCAAAGAATTATTGTCTATCATTTATGACGGATTTTCTTCCCATTTAAAGTTATTTTACTCTGTTTTGGATTTCAAAAACATTGTAATTGCTCTTTCATATAAACAACACTAATTTATCAGTATTTTGTACTTGATTTAATTTTATTTTCAGTGCCTTGTACTGCGCTATGCAGTCTCCTGTGCATATCAGTTTTGCGAAATGTGTAGATAATCTCCCCTACGAAGGAGTATCTCCTAGATATGGGTAAGTATTCTTTTCATCCAGAAGTTTCTGTCGTGATTACCATCTTATGTCTAATTGAAGTTTCCCTGAGATGTCTCTATTGGAGTCCTTCCTACTCACCAGTTACCTTCGTTTCTTCCTTCTCCCAAGAACTGACTTTGGTCCATAATCCCGCGTCTCTTCAGCGGCGGTGGCTAAAACAAGAACAGGTTACATCCTTGCTTTGTTAGATATACAGATCAATGAATCTTTCAAACCATCAATCACTCAATCAATCTATTCTTGCGGCACGCCGGGCTCTGAAGAAGGTTTGGATGGATTCATCTCGCCACTTAATGCTGGCCTGTGTTGGTCCCTCAGACAACTGACTAAAGTCATTAACGTATTAACATGAGTTGGTGCGAGTTTCTACGACTGTTGGATATATGTCTGAATATTCTACCCCATATATATATACATATATATATACACACACACACACACACACACACATATATATATATATATATATATATATATATATATATATATATATATATATATATATATATATACCGCCACCATTGCAACTCCTGCTATCCGGGTAATCCTTACAATAGCTGCATTTCCATTTGTGTTTTGTTTGTTGCCACCAGAACACGTGATTTTGCTTTCATCATTTTTCACAAAGTAAATTATGTTTTTATTATAAATTTTATTGTGTTGTAACTTTAATAACTGTAGACTAATTAAAATGGTTTAATTTGTACTTATTGATATTATAATGATTTATTGCACTATTATTGTTCTGGACGCTACATATCCGCCCGCACAATGTAACAAAACAACAGGAGCTATGTCCAGATTATATTACGGGCCACTCCAGGAGCAAGAGCCCGTGCCAGCACAAGGCTGGCTTAATCTTAAACAAAAACAGATTATACACTTTGGAGAGGTCACGACGAGTGACGGAACAGCTGTGGTGTTGTGTTTATAGTAAATGGAACAGAGAGTTAATCTTCCTTTTTTTGCCCATCAACTGAATTTGGAAGAACGTAGAAGATTCAGAAAATATTGTCAAATTAATAAGAAGTTGATCAACAATCAAAAAGCCATAGAATTCAACGAAATTTGCATTCAAGAAAAACTTTGACCCAAAAGCATATATGTATATATATATATATATATATATATATATATATATATATATATATATATATATATATATATATATATATATATATATATATATATATATATATATATATATATATATATATATATATATATATATATATATATATATATATATGTATATATATATATATATATATATATATATATATATATGTATATATATATATATATATATATATATATATATATATATATATATATATATATATATATATTCGTAATAGTTCCCTGTTTAATAAAAGGCTTAATTTTCTGCCTTCCTTTCATTCATATACGGTTTACCTACCTTTCTATAACTTTTGAAAACTTCTGTGTCCTTTGCTATTCCCTTGAGCATTTCGAAATTCACTGCGTATGTCAAGACAGCTATCAGCTCCTTTTCTGTCTCGCATCAATAACTGTTGCTTCTTCCCCTCATAATGCGGGACAAAATTCACGCTCAAACCAGCTTAACGACAGCCCCTGCTGCCATTGTCACCCAGGCCAGCAAGCAACATGCTTCATTGCCACAATGCAGCATTTTCCTTTTAAACATTGCCTTCCTCACCTTCTCTAATGTCCAAATAACCTTCATAAATAAATCAGCGAGAGGACATTAAATTTATTTTGTCATCAGGTAAACCATTCTAGTGTTTTTCTAGTTGTCATGCGGTGGAGAGCATTCTATGTTCCCTAATCCTTGCAGCCCAGAGCAACAGACAGCATCCTCTTGAACCTGTAATATTCATGCTAAGAAATCACTCCCTGAAGAGCCTAATTACCGAGTCAGAGGTTAATGAAATAGTTTGCGCAAGCTTTGAATTTCGCAGTAATCTTCTCTGATTATTGCAATCGTCCTCACTTGTGCAAAAACGTACTCGAGGAGTCGTGGGCAATTCTACCTGGAAATTCAAAGTTCATGTGCAAGTCTTGCATAGGAAAGCTCAGTTCAGTAACAATATACAGATGATTTAGCTGCTTAGAACTTGGCGGGCAGATTGATCTAGCTTACTTTGGACTTCCTGAACATATTGATAGAGTTATTTAGGACTTAGGGGCCTTATTTATCCAGTTTTCCTGTCTACCTTTCTTGATACATCAAAACATTTTGACTGTCTTCAGCGCTGAATGGCCGAAAGTGCCCCAGTGCTTGGTTTGAGAGCCTCAATTTCATAAATCAATCTACTACTTTTTTTTTATTCATATAAATATCCTTAGTATACATTTTCTTTTTTAGCTGCTTGTATGCGACTGTTTCTCGCTATAATGTGATTCGGATTCCACAATAAGATGTAGGTCCCGTTGCTAGGTAACCAATTGGTTCTTAGCCACGTAAAAATAAAATCTAATCCTTCGGGCCAGCCCTAGGAGGCTGTTAATCAGCTCAGTGGTCTGGTTAAACTAAGATATACTTAACTTTTTTGTATGTGACTGATTACTAAAAATTTCGCTTACATAATAGTAAAATGATAGTTCACTCAATTCTATGAAATGTGAGGTGAAATTTATTATGGAAATTCCTCGTCCATACGTATGATTTCAAACGGTTTGTTTAATTGCTTTGTAAACTAATCAAATATAATTTTGTATAAGTATTAAAAAGTTATGGAAAGACTCAATTTCTTAATATACTTTCGTATCCAGAACAAGGTCCTACAAAACTACCTACGCATCAAATATTTTGTTATGAAATTACCTCCAGGCTTCTCATCCAGTTTGTTGGTTTGTCCGAGTCCAGGCGACCACATCAGGCCTCTGATCCCCTTCAACGCCTTCTCATCCTTATGGGAAGTCCTTCCTGGCACAAAACCGGCTTAATCCAAACCAACAAACCATCCTGGACTTTTTTTTGCGGACTTCGCTTTTCCATAACCTGAGGCTTAAGTAACCGAGTTCTACAGGTACTTTTGTAAGAAATCTGCTTCTATCACTGGGGCGATTCGCTTTTGAAAACTGAGAGCGAGAGAAATTGTGAGGATGGGGAGTGTGAGTAAAGAATGTAATGTAATTTCCACACCAGGGATTGAATCGCGGTGATGGATTTCATGTAACGTGATTCTATTTTATAGAAAGGGGTGGACGGTCGTTTATTTAGCGGAAACCACTCAAAGAGGCAAGTGAACAAAATAATTGAGAGAAAAACCAGATATAGTGCAGAAACTATTGCCTAGGAAAAATGGGGAAAGAGAGAGAGAAAAAAAAGATGGGAAATAAATAGGCAAAATTAGCATACTTCGACTGCTGAAGTGTATGTCAGCAGAAGACCCTTTTGAAGCAAGTGGTTGATTGCTGCAGAAGCTGCTTTCAGCTTACAGTTTTTTTTTTTCATCTTTCTGATAGTTGCTTCTTTTGTGTTACTGCATCCAACCAGTAATTCTCCGATGTGCATGAGAGAATTCCCGTGCGCAGGCTGCATTAATCGACTTGGGTTAATTGCCCAAAGCGACTGACGGTAGTAGTAAATTAAATTAAGAAACAAAACCTGACAAGTCTCGTATTGGTCATCTTAAATATAAGTGACTATGTACGAAAAATAACCTCCTTTTGAGTGATGGAAATTTTATTAAGAGTTTTTTTATGAATCTGCCAATTTGACAAACAATATATGAGGACTCGTAAAAACACACTGGGCAAATGTTCCCCCCGGGCCAGTAACTGTCTTCGTTAGTTCTCTTCCCCACAGGTTATCAAAAGACCTTCTCGAGATTCAACCTGCAGAGCGAACGTTGATGGTGAATATCTCCTGTTGTGACAGAGCGTCTCACAGTCAGCGGTATAACGAACGAGGCACAAGAGGCAGAGTAACTATTTATACAAAACAAAAAGGTCAATGGAAGCGTATTCGGCGAAAGCTTGAGAAGGAAGACTAATGAGAAAATACCTGGACAGAATATAGAATTTAGGCCAAATGCCAAGTGCTGGGACCTATGAGGTGATTCAGTGATGGAAGGGAAATTGGCAATAAGAGGGTTTTAAAGGCGTAACAGGAGGAAAACTTCGCAGTTGCACCATGAAACAACTGTTAGAAGAGGGTGGAAAGTAAGATTAAAAAAGAAAATATGGACGGAGGTACAAGAAAAGGAATGAAAAGGGTTGCAGCTAGGGGTTGAAGGGATGCTGCAAAGAACCTGAAGTAATGCCTGTATTGTAACACAGGTGCACTGATGGCACTAACCCCCTCCAGGTGAAAATACCTGGCTGCAGAGTTGCTTTCAGAGTAAAGGCGAAAGATCTCGCACTTCTTTGTTCCACTTCCCTCGTGGTCAAATACTGTTTGGATTTTGTATCAGTTGTTATTCTCGGGACAGAAGTTTCTCCAGGACATTTGAAGGAATTTCTATGAGACATATCAGGAAAAATATGCAAAACAAAGCACACTTTCTTGCGTCTATATACATATATTATACGCGTAGTCTTCGCTTTTCAATGTCTAAATATTTTTTATCCTTTTAGTTTATATATCAGTATATTATAAGCACCCCTCCGTTATTTAAAAAGTTTAAATATTTTTCTCCAAGATAAAAACTAACACTGAGTCAAATAAATCACGGCATAAAGTTGAATAAAATGACAAATTGATCATTTTCACATTGCTTGAGTTCTCTCCCTATTCAAAATGACCTGATCTGATTATCCGCATCACATTACTCATGACACGGATTGTTGTTCCCTTCATAATTTGTTTGTTCCAGTTGTTCGCTCATAAATTTTCATCTTCCCATTGGATATTAGGAAATGACTAGCCACTGATGCAAACTGTCAAGGGAATATTTCAGACGAAAAGAACTCAGTATGTTGTAGATTACAGTTATTTTGATATTAGGATTCGGTAAACCTTCCACGTTTTATTATAGAGAGAGGAATTTACCTTCGAGCATCCATCTCCCGACGGAAGCTAGATAAACTCATTCGAAATTCTTGCCATGTACAGAGGTAAATTGAATATTCTGAAGGCACTTGTAACCACAAATGGATTACCACTGACGGCTCTCCCTTTCATGCAAAGGTTTCGCCCCCAAAATGGTTTGGTGAAGGCCAAATGTTCCACCATATCTCCCAGAGAAAAATATGGGTTCAATGTCTATTGACAGATGACAACTCACCCTTTTTCATTTTGTTACAGGAGCTTCAGTGAGTCACTGGCTTGCATTGTTCGTAGGTACTCGTATTGCGTTTTATACTTGGATGCTGTAAGATTATTTTTTAGTATAATTATTTAAGAAGAGTGTGAAAAGTTTTCGCGTGGATACTTAAAAACTGAAAGAGAAAGTGTCCGATTAAAGTAACTTTTTTAATATAACAACAGAAAAGCAGACTCCTAAATAGTTAATCCTCTTTAAGGAAATAGTTTAATGAACTTTGCAGACATTTTTTTATACATTCAAGATCTGAACCTGGTTAGGTTACCAAAAATATTGACACCAATTTCCTTTAAAACTCAAATGAATGGATTAAAGTAATATTAGAAAAACGTCACAAAAGTGATTCAGCCTTGGAATATCTGAAAGGGTGAAATAAAAACCATCTTGTTTTGGGATGAATTTCACAAAACTACATATAAGAACTATTAGCTCCAATATCCCTAAGGAATACTTATCTAACAAATTAATAACAATATTGATATAACAATAGAAGAATTTTTTCCAGGAAACTCGCGCTTTTATATTTTTCCTGGTCTGTTTAAAAAGCTTCTTACTGGAAATTCTAAACGAGTTTTTTCCTCTTTGACTTAAACTATTATATATTATTTACCATTCCCCTTTATTTATCGTTTGTCTCTTACATCATCGAAGTATGTCCTGACTGCTTGATCAGAATACAACTTTTCGTAAGAGACTTTAAAACTAATTATTTGTCAATGCAAAGAGCATAATCGTCTATTGTCATCATCTTCAATTTCAGCTGTAGAAGCTTCTGAAGTTTCTCAAACAGAGATCGGAAGATTTCTAGAGGGAAGCGAAGTGTTGGTGGATGTGACACTCCTAATATATATCTGGAAAGGTCCAATAATTATGCCACCAAAAGTCCAGGTACGTCTATATTTACTCTCCCTGACAAAAGCTAAATCTTTTATTTTCGTTAGCGAGTGGGTCTTTTTTATTGTTTTTTTTTTGAAGCACATTGTTTGTGAAATTCTTTTGAAGTAGTCAGACTCTGTTAACACAAGCAAGTGTTCTTTCTGTATTTCATTTTTATAAATTGTCTTAGTATTTTCCAGATGGCTTATGTCTCAGTCTAAGGATACTTCTGATCTCTGATATAATAATGTAAACACCAAATCTACTTTCATAAAATATGTGAAGTCTTCTTGTAAAAGGAAATTAAAATTCCAGATATACAAACTTATGGCTTTTGATTTACTTTAATGTAGATTCTAACTTCAAAAACGGACTACAGTTATAAGAGAAGCAAAATTCTGCATTCATAATCAAAAGGTAAGAATGCCTAAATTCCTCCTAAATGCCAAAAATATATGAAAAGAAGGATGTAATTAATCTTGGGTCTTGTTGGTAAGAAAGACTCCCTCTTCTCCCTCCTCCTTCTTCGGCAATTTTCTGAGCTTTCAAGGCTCAGAATTTAAAGGATTCAGAGTGAACTTTCTATCCTCGTTAAGCTGGCAAATAATTATTGGTTTCTCTTATTTATATTTCTTTAGGCTGGGATCAATTAGCCCAGGCCTCCAGAAGAAAGAGAGAGAGAGAGAGAGAGAGAGAGAGAGAGAGAGAGAGAGAGAGAGAGAGAGAGAGAGAGAGAGAGAGAGAGAGCGGGGGGGGGGGGTGACTAGCCCCGTCGAAAGCAAAGGACATTCCCATTAAAGGAAGAAGTTTCTAATGTTCAGGAAAAACAGAATCAGGCAGAGAATCCAAAGCTCGTGGTCGGAGGGAAAGCAGTTCCCTGAACTGAAGGACGACTGATTTCCAATGAATAAAAGTCGAAAAAGGTGGCCGATGGATCTGCACCGACCCGATGCTTGTGACCAGAAGATTTCATATAGCCTACAGTACATCAGCCGAAATTCAGAATGTGTCTGACATCACAATTAGAGCAAGGATGCGCCTACTTCGATTCGGGTCAGGGGAAATCGATGTAAATTCAATAGATGTAAAAATGAACGATTGAACAACAGTAGATTTATATAAATTATATGTATATACATACATGCATACATACATATATATATACATATACATATATACATACATATATATATATATATATATATATATATATATATATATATATATATATATATATATATATATATATATATATATATATATATATATATATATAATAAATACATGTATACATATAAGGGCCTAATTTTTTCAACATTAAGCCGTTTCCCCCACCAAATGAAGCTCCAGAGATAGAATAAGGAAACGATTACTGGGACGATCGTAATTTAACCACTGAATAATGGATGAACCACCTGTGAAGAAAAATTCCACCTCACTACTCGCTAAATATGCTCACAAAGTTTCCCAATCTGTAGCATGTCGAACCCCTTCACACACACACACACACACACAGCCATTCACTCAATCTTACATGAGCACTTACGCTTTTTTGTTGTAAAGACCCTTCTTTGCCAAAACCTCTTACACTCCATTTATCCAGTACTTTCCAGGTCTTCCTCTTTTTTTTTTTTTCTTTCAAACACTTCCAGCTTATGTACCAGTAAAACAACCTCAAAATCTTCCCACTTGACCAGACCATCTTAAAACAAATCTAGTTTATTCCTTCTCCTAAGCCGACTTCTTCATCACCTTTACGTTTCTTCATATTCTTCGCTTTTATGGGTTTTCTAAAAACACTTTTTCTTCGCACAAACTCTTTCTCAACAGCTTCTGTCTTCTTCGTTTCTCTTAATTCAACGGTTAAGCTTCACTTCCTTCACAATTATCTGGCTCAACAGTGAATCCCTTTATCCAATTCGCTCTACATCAGAAATATCACCGAATGAGAATTATAATAATTACATATTAAACGAAATTTGTAGCTTAATGCTCGTGAATATATATATAAAAAAAAGTCACGGTGTATGTGATTTAAAACTCACATATAATTATATATGCATATATATACTTATGCATTTGCGCATATATATATACATATATATATATATATATATATATATATATATATATATATTGTATATATATGTATATATTATATATATATATATATATATATATATATATATATATATATATATATATATATATATATATATATATATATATGCGCAAATGCATATGTATATATATGCATATATAATTATATGTGAATTTTAAATGACATACACCGTGACTTTTTTTTATATTCACGAACATTAAGCTACAAATTTCGTATATACATACAATATATATATATACACACACACACACACACATATATATATATATATATAATATATATATATATATATATATATATATATATATATATATATATATATATATATATATATATATATATCACAAACATATGTATTATTTGAACTAAACTGACGCCATTAAATATTACGGAGGAAAGGAATGAAGGAAATCCGGGAGGGGAGGGTTACAGAGAAAGCCTTCAGCACCAATATATACGCAAGGCTAATGCAGTGTTATGAAGGAGAAAGAGAGATGGCGGTTCGATTTCGAAAATGAATATTTTATCATCAATTATTGACTTATTGAAAATGAGACTTGAGAACAAACGTTGATGGAAGCAAGCCATACAGAACGATCCCTCTTCCTGATCCCCGCTGAATAAATCAGAAAATGAGAATAGATTTCACAAGGTCGATGCTTTGACAATCTAAATTTCTGGTTTCCCCTTTCTCTCTCTCCCCCGCCCCCATCTATGCAACTTTAATAGAACATGGCACACGACAAGGTTACATTTTCTGCTTCCTACAGGTCTTTTTAAAGTACCAAGATGGTACGTTTTGCAATTTTTTTTTTTTTTTGCTTTCCCCAAAACAAATTTCCGTTGTTCCTGAATAAGTAAAACAGAGAACACAAGTTATACAAAACTAAGGATCAGTATTGAGAAACAGACCCACTTCCATGAAGTCTCCCTTCAGTGCCTCCAAGAGACTTCAGCCATGAAATGACCTATAATTCGTCATGGCGACGGCAAAGAGTTTTAAGCAATTTGTTTCGTTTTGCGATCATTCCATTTATGATTCTGCGATATTTGTGCAGCAAACAAAGCTTTTACCAAGAAGCGTCACAACTAAACCAATTGTCAAGTGGGTCCTGGAAGTTTGATATCTGGAAATGACTCTACTTGTTTTCACCCTCGTCCGGGACAACGCTGACGTTCTGACATGTTTGGAAATTTGAGTTTTGAAATCCTTTTCCAAAACGAATGGAAGGGAAATCTCACCCATTTTGACGTCAAAGTACCAAGAGAAAGTTGGCAGAAAGATTATTCTGGAAAATATAATTCTACATAAAAGGCGCGAGCAAGTTATCCTATAGTCGTTCAAATTATTTATGTATAAAAAAAAAGCGCAAACATTCACACGCACATGTAGAAAAAAATATGAGCAAAACAACCCACTAGCTCCAAGACATAATAAACTGCAGATATAAAAGGCGCTACTCGGACCTGTTGAGAGAATGAATTGAATATTCTTATGGACAGCTGGCAAACACACGGATGGGAGGCTGATAGAGCAGAGTAGACTAGAAGTAATATAAGGGCATAAAATGACTGACTCTACCAGGTTTATGGTAAAATTTCCATTGAAAAAATAAGACATGACAAAAGAACTGACAGGAGAACAACAGGGTATTTTTAGGAGAATGGTGTGGGGATCAATAGCTATGAAAGAGTTATGTGAGAAGCTGCAATGGGGAAAATCTGTACTTAGCTTTGTAGACAAACGTATCCAAAAGGTGTAGAGAACTCGAGAAGCTCAGAAGGAATTCTGGTTACTACAATTGCATACGTATCTGGCACAACGTGACCAGCAGATACTATAAAAATGTTTCAGCCTAAAAAAGCAAAGAAAACGATTTCCCACTTGGCTACGCTGGGGAGGATGACTCTATTGCAGCTCTAATAAATGTATCTGAATTCGACAGGTATATGGAAGCATGAGCGGCGTTGGACTTATTCTTCTAGCGGTTAGGTCGGCAACGCGACCTCGTTCTGATAGTCCGGATGCTAGTTCGAATCCTGCTACCGGACATCAGAATTACTTCATACTCTTGCATTGGGATCTAAGGCCTTGTAGTAACAAGCATATCCAAAATGTGTGACGAATAAATTATATATATATATACATACATATATATATATATATATATATATATATATATATATATATATATATATATATATATATATATATATATATATATATATATATATAATGTGTGCGTGTGTCTGTTTGGTCAAGTTTCTCGTATTAATATTCTGAATGAAGCCAAGAGGAGCGCCAGAAGTGCAAGATTCCCTCTTCAGCATCATTAAAGAAACAAAGGAATAAATGACGAACTGTCTTTCTATATTCGTCTCTCTGACCTGAGGATGAGGTCAGTTGACTCCAATTAGCCTTTGGGTTTGTTGTCTTGTTCTAATCCTTCGTTAATGGGCGACTGAGTTAAGCTGATGCACAGGGATAAGATGCAGAAGGCATCTGGTTCGTCTATGGACACGGCCTCTGCTATATGCAGCTTTTGTTTGTTATTCTCCCTGTGATTGATTTTGGAGATGGATTGGGTTATGAAATTTAGGCCAAAGGCCAAGCGCTGGGACCTATGAAGACATTCAGCGCTGAAAGGGAGCCTGGGAGATAAGAAGGCTGGAAAGGTGTAACAGGAGAAAAACCTCAAAGCAATTGCACTACGAAACGATTGTTAGGAGAGGGTGGAAAATAAGAACGAAGGAAGGAAATATGAACGGAAGTACAATAAAAGGAATGAAGGGGGTTGCAACTAGGTGCCGAAGGGACATTGTGAAGAACCTTAAGTAATGCCTACCCACCTACGCGGTATTTTGGGTATGCAGAAATTTTAAGTAAAGTGACAGTGTTATATCTCGAGATATATGGATTTATGACAACTTGGCTTTCCTTCCTTCCAAGGGTGTCTCGGATTGGAAGTTGAGTCTTGTTAGAAATTTGCTCTGTTCTGTTCTCTCTCTTCCTGTTAGAGTGGAAGACCTCCTCGCTGTTTCTGTTATTGGCTTCGCATCGGGGCCTTCTCAGTAACTCTTAAGTGTTGGCTGATGGTGACTGACATGAGTTATTGATTTATTATCTTATTCTTCAACACTTTTTATAATGCTTTTCGAAAATTGTTCGTTTTACCTTCGGTCGTGATATAAAAGTTTTAAACATGAAATTATTCTAGAAAAACTTCCATACTGAAGTTTAGATAAATTACTCAGAATAATGGATATTTGCAAAAACGTTACCGGAGATTCAAGTTCACTATTTGCATCTGGCTGCGTAAGCTGTGACTCGATTCACTTCGGTGGAAGGGGAATAAATATTAATTTCGTAAGTGATAACAAAATCCCAGGCTTTAACGTCAAACTACAAAAGTGTTCTTTTTTATAGAATACAAGCGCTAGAGGAAAAAGAAGCATGTGTCATACACTAGTCATCCTTTTAAATAAATTACATGCGTGAATGGAGTGGAAAAGAATTTTACTGATATATAAATCTTTCCAATTGAAGTCATATACTTACATTCCCTGATGAATAACATCATCTCAGATAACATGTTTTTCAAAAACAAGCGAAAAAAACGAGAGGAAATGTATCATTTGGAATTCATGTTCCTCCCAATATCGATGTTGACTCTTCCAGCTCAGACCGGACAACACCGGAACCTGGCGTTTCCGGAGAAATAAGTTCTTCGTATTGACGATCTTCCCAGAATTTCCTCAGCCAACTAAAGGCAAAAGGTCAGTAGTGACGACGCCATTAGCGAAGATCTCAATGGCTGTTCACCAGGGAAGAGCGCATTACATACTGACAGGAAGCAGTTTTGTAAATCACTTTTTCCCAAGACGGTCATGTGACTCTGCATACCAGATGGCCCGGAATTATTTTTTCCTTCCGTATTCATATCCTTCCATTTCGTGCTTTTGGATTTATAAAAGTCCAACAACCTGACGATTATTTAGAATGAAAAAGGTTTATTTTGAGCAAATAGACGATTTTTTTTTTCAATATTTAAAAAAAATTTTAAATATTTTTTAATTTAAATACATGGCATATATTTACACATACAGGAAAGCCATTTTATTAATGATCGATTAATGTTATATTTAAAGGGCAACCCTTGCCACTAATTTCAAACGGAACAGGAATTATAGTGCAATAAGATAAAATCTACAAGATCTTTAACAGAGAGAAATTGTTTATGTTCTTTCTTGGCTCCAGATTACCAATATGATTTGACGCAGTTCAGCAACATTTCAAGTTATTAGATTTAATTCCCGTTGTTAGAGTAAATTACTAAGGGTAACTACCTTAATGAATTTTGCCATTAAACACGGCCTTCAACTGTTAACTCCAATGACTAAATTCGTGTAAAATAATAATGAAAAATTACCGCAACTCCCAGAGTTTAATTTAGATATTAAACCGATGATAACTCTCCAGTATTCAAAAGCATTCCTCTCTCATATCACCAACAGACTCAGGTAACTACCCTCTAAAAATGAGCGCAGCTGAAACCCCTGGGTGTGATGAACTGAAAAGGCCAGAGGTGAGGTCAAAGCTAATCAGGCATCCTTGATTTCACAGGGAAAAGTAAACAGGTGGCAACCCACCTGGCGTCACATCAGAAATAGATCAACTGAATTCGCTGAAATTGTTCATTCATTAATGAATACTATTCGATGCAGCGTTAAAGAAATAGGATTCTCTGGTGGAAGGGATTAAATTCTCTTGTCCGCTGATGTTGCAAAAGCGTTGGGGTATCGATGGCTTTTGCAAACGGAATTATTTTCTGTCAGTATAATAGAAATACCACCAACCCCAGACCCTCTACACTTTCCCCCATTCCCTCTCCCTCACTCCTTGTTTTTGCCTTCTCCCCTGTCAGTGCTAACAGCTGAAGAGTACAGACAATATGTATCATATTAACTCTGAGACACACACACACACACCCTATGTTTGTGCTCCATAAAATAAGTTATTAATAAACTTTTTCTACGAAGTATTTTCCAGAATCATCTTCAGAATACTGGTAAAGGCTTAAACAATAGGCTTGGACGAATCAGGACACTTAGTAACCATAGATACGCTGTCTCCTATACTAACTAATTTTTTGCTTGCAAATGGTAAAGTAAAATATTACAGATTTACTCCGCATTTATTTTTCACCATTTCTTTCACGTTTTCATATTTTCACGACCAAAAATGGAACAAGCCCCTAAACTGGGACATTCTTTTAACTAGTGGCCTATCAACAAGGTGGCAAAATAGTCACTAGAAAAATGGATAAAGTCCCCCGGGCCTGGACGTTTCTACAACTGTAATAAAGAAAATGTGACAAAAGAGTCACTAGAAAATGGATAAAGTCCTCTGGACTTGGACATTGAAACAACTGTCCTAAAGACAAGATGACAAAATAGTCACAAAAAATGGATCAAGTCCCGTGGACTGGGACAATTAAATAACTGTCCTAAAGCCAAAGTGACAAAACAGTCACTGGCTCAAGTCCCAAAGACAGAGAAACTCTACCAACAAATGTCCTACAGACGAGGTTAATCAAAATTCCTATGGAAATTATACCATTGCTGGTGAACACTGTGTGTAGGTGTATGAAGCGTCCCATGCTGCAGAAGTTTTTCTCCAGAGAGTATAAACCATACTTCAGCAGCTGAATTATGACTATGGCAGTGACCACAATTCTTTTTTTTAGTCAACCACCTTTATGGAAAACATTTTTTTTGTTTTCAAAATATACCTTTTTGATTTTTTGAGAGGATGCACCTCAACCGTAGAACCTTCCGTTTTTCTGAAAGTCTTTCAGGATGAGGTTGCTAGCCCCAGGCTCTCTTCTTTTTTCCTTCACCCAACCCCCGCCTGAGGCCATCACCCATTCACTGCTAAAACAGTTGGTCAGTGGTAGGCCAGGATCGAACCACAGATTTTCCTGATGTGACCTCAGCTCTACACAACTGAGCTATCTCACATTGCATATACATATAAACACATACATACATACATGTATATATATATATATATATATATATAATATACGTATTAATATATATATATATATATATATATATATATATATATATATATATATATTTATATATATATATATATATATTACTAAAAGGACCTCATTCAAACTGGATGGTATCTAATGGAGTATTTATTCAGGAAAAGTTACAAGCTTTCTTGGACAAACTTTTTCTCAATAAATACTCCATTAGATACCATCCAGTATGAATGAGGTCCTTTTAGTAATTCTACTAATGCACAGAACAATTGTGTATGTGATAAAGTTAATATATTATATATATATATATATATATATATATATATATATATATATATATATATATATATATATATATATATATATATGACTAGTAAATTTAGTTACACCCGGATGAAGGCGTTGAAGAATTTTTTTCAGGATACTCAAGCTATTAAATTTTTCCTGGTCAGGTTAAAAGGTGTCTTGCTACAAATTCTAAACAAGACTTTTTCTCTTTGTCTTTTACTATTTTGTATTATTTGTTTAATAATCTCTTATATATCATTTGGTTCTTATGTCATAAATGTGCTCATTGGCTCATCACAACATAACCTTATTTGATAAGTGGTTTTAAAATTTATCATCTCCTTCAATATCAGCAGTTGAAGTGTTATTAGACAATAGAGATCAGAAGATTTCTAGAAGGAAAAGAAATATTGGCGGATGTGGCACTCTTAATGTATATCTGGAAAAGCACAATAATTATGCCACTGAAATTCCAGGTACGTTTGAAAAAAGAAATTTTTCATTTTCTCAACTTGCAAGTATTTACTTTTCCTGACAAAAGCTAAATCCTTTATTTTTGTTAGCGAGTGGGTCTTTTTTTCCCGTTTTTTTAAGCACATTGTTTGTGGAATTCTTTTGAAGCAGTCAGACTCTGTTGACTTCGGAGAGTGTTCTTTCCATACTTCACTTTTATAGATTTTTTATGTCTCAGTTTATGGATATTTCTAACTTAATGTATAATAATGTATACATCAACCTACTTTCATAAAATGTGAAGTGTTATTGCACAGGATAGCAGAATTCCAGACTGCCAACCCAGGGCTGTTGATTGATCATAATGGAAAGAAAAGAACTACCCAGATTCCTCCTGACTCTCAAAGATTCATAGAAGCAGAAATGCAAATAATCTTGGGTACTGATGGTGAAAAAGGCTTTCTTTTTTCTTTCTGCCTTTCTTCGCTTTTCTTAAGAGCTCTAAAGGCTTAGAATTTAACGGATTAAGAGTGAAGTCTCTTTCCTTGCTAAATTGCCAACTAATTGGTTTCCGTTATTCATATGCTTCTATACAGGGACCAATTTGTCCACGCCTTCAGAAGAGAAGAAAAGAAAGTGGCGAGAAAGAGAGGGAAGGGAAGACAAAGGACTAACACCGTCGAAAGCAAAGGACATTCCTGTTAAAGGACGAAGCTTCTAATGTTCTGGAGAAACAGAATCAGGCAGAGAATTCAAAGATCGTGGTCGAAGGGAAAGCAAATCACTGAATTGGAAGACGTTGATTTCTACTGAATAAAAAAAAGGTGGGGGGGGGGGAGATGAATTTGAATAGTAGATTTCATATAGATCATCCGGGAATCAGAAATGTGCATCAGAGTGAGAGTGCGTCCGCTTCAATTCAGGTAAATCGAAGTCATTAGGAAAAATGTAAATATGAACGACTGAGCTCCAGTAGATTTTTTGCTTCATGATTGCGTGTGAGGTTAAGTGCTTCACTGACGTCTCTCCAACCCGGGTTCGATCCTTACTTAATTTCCTGTAATTACTACTACTGATTAATAAATCTCATATTTTTTGAGACACACGTTAGTTACCCATTACTACTACTTTCTGGTAGTGTAAAAAGATCTATTTTTATTTAGCTTTGAAATTTTCTAATAAGATTAATATCACTAAATGGTTGACGAATGTTTTCCCAGCTCGTTACCTCCTCCCGTTTGTTTGTGTTTAGAAAGAGGCTGAAAGTGATAAAATGATCCCGTCAATAACTTGGCTGACTGGTCAGTGAATAAAGTTCATAGTCTATTTTTTGTGAATTAAAGCAACCTCAAAAACAATCATCACAGTAATCTATAAAACATATACATACACATATAGATACATGCACTCTTCTTACCTCACCCTTCTCCCCCCTCCCCCCACCCATTCAATTCAATTTCAACAGAACATGGCACACGGCAAGGTTTCTTTTTCTGCTTCGTGCATATTTTATCAAAGATACCTAGGTGGTCAGCTATAGATTTCTTTCTTTACCTGAAAGCAACGAACTTATTTTATTCTTGAATGAATAAAATCATGGCCATAATGTTAACGCATGGTATACAATGCCCGAGATCTGTGTTGAGAAATCAACCAACTTTCATTAAATCTCCCTTCAGTGCATCCAAGAGATGTCACCGATGGAAGTATTGAAAATCCGCTCTGGCAATAGCAAAGAGTTTTTAGAAATTTGTTTTGCTTTGCGGTCATTCCATTTATGATTCTTCGATGTTTGTATAACAATCAAAGCTTTTACCAAGAAGCGTTACAACAAAGCAAATTGTCATATGGGTCCTGGACGTTTGACATTTGGAAATGACTACTCGGTTTCACCCCCGTCTGGGATAACGCTGACGAAGGTGACATATTTGGAAATTCGAATTTTAAAATAAATTTGCAAAACAAAGGAAACAGAAATCTCACTCATTTTCACCTCAAAGTACCAAGAGCAAGTCAGCCAAGATTTGTTTTGGATAAAAATAAGTGTGCCATCAATGGGAATAATCAATAACTTGATTGTAGAAAAAATGTTCTCTTCATAAAAAATAAACAACCATCCAGGCGCGCATACACACATACAAGCACCACTACCAGATAGTGCCCATCAGCTCCAAGAAATATTAAACTGCGCATATAAAAGGCACCACAGAGACCTCTAAAGAGCGTGAATGGAATACTCTTAAGGACCGTTGGAAAACATTCGAAGGACTGGAGGTGGAAAGTTCCAGCGCTAAACCGAAGATATGAAGTTCATAAAAAATTAATAATTCATTGGCCTTTACCTTAAAATGATAGAATGTGCCAACTAAATAATAAAATGGGGAACAATATGAGAGCCAACCCTTTACAAAAAAGCTCACCTTTGATTAAATCTTAACATAATTCGGTAACTATAGGATAACAGACCCTCGGGCAAAGGTCACATAAAAATCAGGACGCCAGTAAATACACACAAACAAAATATATATATATATATATATATATATATATATATATATATATATATATATATATATATATATATATATATATATATATGACTATTTATCACATCACCGTGATTCATAGACAATCAGAAAGCTACAAACGTCCTTTAATATCCCATTCGCTCTACCTCGGAAATAATATATTTTCATATATGTTACCGAAGGGAAATTTTTTAGTTGATAATAAGTCCACCGTCCCGTGGGGTCGAACCAGCGACGGACGAGGAATCAGGACTACAGTGACGCACTAACGCAGTCGGCCACAAGAGAGGTATAAGTGAATAACATCTCCCATCAACTCACCCGTCGAACTCAGGTGTTTTGCGTTTGGAGACGATATCCACCCACCTCTGCCATGTTGACCGTGTAGTGCGTTTGTCGCACGTAGCCATATTATGACTATTTATCACATCACAAACGTCCTTTAATATCCAATTCGCTCTACCTATGCTATTGGAAAAAGTGACCATGTAAAAAACCTTGGAGTTTACTTTGATCAGTATATACATGCTTTTGGATGTTCATATAAATGAAGTCAGTAGGAAAGTGAATGGAACACTAATATACCTAAAGAGAATAAAAGACAGATTTGATAATGAAATACGTAAAATGGTCGTTCAGTCTCTTGCGTTAAGCACAGTAAACTACTGTTTGAAGGTCTGGGGTACTACGGCTAAACAACAACAACATCGAAAACAAAAACTCCAAAACTTTGCGACAAAAGTAAGAGATGGGAAGGCAAAGAAATACGATCATGTAACCCCAATTTTAAGGAAATTAGAGTGGCTAAATATAGAACAAAGAATACAGTATGACTTATGTCTGCTAGTTTATAAAATATTAAATAATTTATTACCCGTATGGATTTTTCCTCTGACATCAGTTAGATTTAGAAGTGACAGGACAACAAGAAATAGCAACGAACTTTACATACCAAGGACAAATACCGAGCTGGGTAAAAGATCGTTCTCTGTGCAGGGTCCTTTGGCTTGGAATAAGCTACCAACAGGTATAAAAACAATAGTTAATACCAATTCTTTCAAATCAGCGTTAAAGAAACACATTTTGCCTGTAGGTTGATTACTCTTTATGCTGACTGCACTCCCAGAATTGTAACGATAGGAGTACAACTTTCTGAATAAAAGTGATGCTTATTTCAACTATGTAAATAAAATTATACATACTACTAAACTATGTATTACAAGGCTACGTTTCGTTTTGCATTTTTAAGATGTTCATTCAGGTTTGTTGTATGTAGTAAATTGTAAGTAGTATAAAATGTAACTCTTGCATCGAAATGCATTTTATTCATGTAAGATACAGAATAGCCAATGTAAATATTAGAAATAAAGCTTATTATTATCTTAGGATCAGAGAATATGTACAAAGGCCTACTTTGTGTGCACAAGGTGGAGTCAAAGTAGGGATAAGTGCAA